>BLKR01001915.1:0-237958 GCA_011170035.1 Teleogryllus occipitalis | reverse complement strand
TAATATAACAAACATATCCGAATTCAATAGAGAAATAAAAAACAACATCTCTAACCAATTCACCTGGAACATAGTAAACAACCGAATAAAGTTAATGTTCAAAACAATAACTGACTTTAGGAACACAATTAAACATCTGTTAAATACCAAAAGAAATTTCCACACTTATAAAGACCCCGCAAATAAAAAATTCTCCATAGTTTTCAAAAATGTCCATTAATCATTATCACTACAGGAAATCTACGAGGACGTCAAAGAGAAGTACCCCTCGCTTATCAGTGTTACTAGACTCCAAAAAAACAACATACCAATCCCAGTTGTAGCGGCCGAGTTCAACGGCCAGCAGAGCATTGACATAGTACTACAAATAACTGAAATTTGCAATTTAAAAGTGAAAGCAGAAAAAAGACGAAGAATCAAAGGACCAATACAATGCCTAAGGTGTCTAGACTTCGGTCATACTCGCAACAATTGTAACCACAAATTAGCCTGTATCTACTGCTCAGAAGACCACTATTCGGTAAATTGTCCAAATAAAATGCAAACCCCTTTCTGTAAGAACTGCAACGGCTCACATCGTGCAGACATTCGCTCTGACGAATGCCCGTTCTATAAAAAACTAACAGAACCCCACCCCCCCAAACGGAGCTCACGGTGGAGACCTACGCTCAGTAAAAAACGGTACGCACAGCAGAAATGTAGAACCCCCGCCCAAAAATCCACCAACAACCAACCCCAGAACCAGATCCAACAATAACACTTCACCTCGCGTATCTTCTAACAATTTCCCATTCCTCCCACCCACTAATGGCATCCCTAATTTCACTTTCGACCCAACAGCAACCTACAACACTAATCCACCTTATCAACCCAACCAAAACCCTCCAGTAGTAAATAATAGAAACCCCAAAAATTTTTATAATAATAATAATAATAATAATGATAATAATAGTGATAATATTAATTATATTAATAACAATAATGCACTCATATACTCTCTAATCAACTCCATTACAACTCATATCGTCAACATTATCAACTCAATCATCCCAGAAATAATCAGTAACATTCAAACCTCATTGTCATCTTACTTTAACAGCAGTCATGGCCCTGCAGCACCGTAACAAACTAAATCTGCTAAATTGGAATGCCAACGGCATCAAAAATAAGAAAACTGAATTATCGTACTTCCTAAAAGCCAATGATATAAAATTAGCATGCATTACTGAAACACACTTAAAACCAAACGAAACATTTAATTTACCCGGATATAATAATCATAGATCAGACAGAACAAACTCTAATGGAGGCGGTGTTATAATTCTCATAGAAAAATCAGTACCATACATTCAAACCAACTTACCCCTTACCCCTGGAATCGAAACAGTAGCCATCAAATTTCCACTAGACAATAGAATAACAACCCTCATTGTAGCCTACAAACCTCCTGAAATCAAAATTCACAGCACCAATATACGATCACTATTCCAACAAAACACGCCTACAATAGTTGTTGGCGACCTCAATGCCAAAAACGTTAACTGGGGCTGCAGAACTTCCAACACCGCAGGCCGACAACTGAGTAAAATAATAACAGATCTAAAATTGCAAATAATCCCTCCCCCCGAACCAACCCACTACCCCCATGACCATAACAAATTCCCGGATATATTGGATATTGCAATCACCAACACACAAGTCCAATTTCACAGTTCTCCAATATTCGAATTAGATTCAGATCATCTTCCTGTCATCATTTCAACCCAACAAAATCCCCCCCCTCACAACCCCACCCACACTTTAAACACACACATTAATTGGAAAACGTTTAAAAAAATAATTACTAATAAAACACCTCAATTTAAAATATTAAATACCCCACTGGAAATCGAACAAGCAATCTCATACTTAAATAATATAATAATTAACACAGTAATATCCCTGCAAGACAACAAGCCTCCCCATATCACTAAAACATCAAACACAAAACTACCCGAGTCCATTCTAAACTTAATCAAAACTAAAAATAAAACCAGAAGACTTTGGAGGGTAAC
Source organism: Teleogryllus occipitalis (assembly GCA_011170035.1). NCBI lineage: Eukaryota > Metazoa > Arthropoda > Insecta > Orthoptera > Gryllidae > Teleogryllus > Teleogryllus occipitalis. The sequence continues at coordinate 235,904 of BLKR01001915.1, read as the reverse complement.
AAAATCGCCTCACATTAAAAAAGAACTCAACTTACTAACTACACTTACTAAAAGAGCAATAATAGATTTTAACCACTCAACTTATGACAATTTAATACAATCATTGAGCACATCAAACAATTCGCTTTGGCAGTTCACCAAAAATATCCTAAAAAAGAAAACAACCATACCACCTCTAAACACACCATCAGGTAAAAAATATTCACCAATAGAGAAAGCAGAAGCCTTGGCTGATTACTTTGAGCAATCGTTCACTCCTAACAGTACTCCAACACATTCAGCTCACATGGAAATAACACAAGTAGCATCAGCACCCAATTATAATATTCCACATAGAATAAAATACAGTTCCCCAAATGAAATTAAGCACATCATCAAAAATCTCCCTCTTAAAAAAGCTCCTGGCCACGATAAAATAAGCAATATTATGTTAAAAAACTTGCCTAACCCCACAATAGCCTACATCAATAATATATATAATTCAATTCTTAGAACAGGATACTATCCAATAATATGGAAAAATTCGAACATAATCCCCGTACCCAAACCCCATAAAAATCATAACCATACCGAAAGCTATAGACCAATCAGTCTCCTCCCGTCACTATCAAAGATCCTAGAAAAAATAATACTAAAAAGATTAAATAAACACCTAAACATAACACAGACCATACCGAAACACCAATTTGGCTTCACCAATAAATTATCCACCTCACACCAACTACTTAGAATATCCGAACACATCCATACTGCCTTCCAGAACAAACAACACACTATAGCCACCTTTCTAGATATTTCACAGGCGTTCGACAGAGTTTGGCACCCAGGCCTAATATATAAGCTAAAAACCATAGGAACTCCAAATTACCTACTACAAATCATTAAAAACTTTATAGCAGACAGAACATTTACAGTAACAATAGAAAAGCACGTTTCCAATCCCCGCAAAATAAAAGCAGGACTTCCCCAAGGATCCCCCCTCTCACCCACCCTTTTCAACCTATACACATTCGATTTACCTACCTCACCATACACGCATATCGCACAATTTGCTGACGATACTGCCATATTCATGTCCAACCATTCATTAAATCAAATCTGTAATATAATTCAACTGCATTTAAAAAGCATAGAAGATTGGTCCCTAAAATGGAAAATCAAGCTCAACCCATCCAAATCAACAGCCAAAATATTCTCTCTTAGAACATTCGCCACCCCCACTCCACTCCAAGTTAATAACAATGTAATCCCCTGGACACCATACAACCAAACCGTTAAATATTTAGGTCTAAAATTCGATACAAGATTAACCTGGAAAACACACATAGCAACGAAAATTCAACAGGCAAAAATTAAATTAATACAGCTAAAGCCATTACTAAATCACAAAAGCAAACTCTCCTTAAACAATGCCATAACCCTTTATAAAACAATAATCAGACCTCTAATGTTGTATGCCTGCCCCATTTGGACAAACGCCTCACAGACAAACATAAATCAAATCCAGATAATCCAAAATAAATATTTAAGATTAGCCACCCACGCCCCATGGTTCATTTCTAATGATCAACTCCATAGAGAACTACAACTACCATCCATCAACCACCACATAGCTCATCTCTCGAACAACTTCTATTCAAATATATCCTCCATAAACCAAATAGCCCATTACAACCTAGCCACTCTGAACGATTTTCCGACCCGAATCCGTAATAGACACCCGATACATGCCTTCCTAAAAATATTCACAGATGTAAACTAAGCGTAGGTACTCAATGAGCATCCTACACCTGAGTAGTAGATACATTAGACATAGTTTTAGATTAGTTTAGTTATAAGCCACACAAAAAACATGTGAAAGAGTGTGAAAATACTGAACCATGTAACCACCAATAGAACAATAAACATAATTAAAAAAAAAAAAAAATCCACCTCCCCAAGATAAGATATGATACAACTTAGCAATCTGATGGTACTCACTTAACTTTCAAAATGTGTTTACAGCCTAGAGGCTCGAGACAATGGAATGCCATGCATTTGATTTTGCTTGTTGATGTTTGAAAATTTTATAACATTTTTATTTTACTCGTTTAAAGTTCTCTGTAAGTGAGCAACTATAAATTGGTCATAAATAATATTTTGAATATTTTTAGTTTCTCGCCTTACGAAGGAACTTCGTAAGTAGAGAAAGTTATGTAATCGTGCGCCGGAAAGGTGAATTTTCGCCAGAAAAACTCTTATTTTCTTGAAAGTTGTGTACAATAGTAAGATCTAAAAGCCGTTTCTACCACTCTGGAACAATTTTTGTTTCAAGATATGAAATAAACAGTATCCGTGGCTTAGATCACTCTTACCTACTGTTTTATTTATAATTTTTTGTAGGATGACTGTGCCTTAAACTCTCTCACGAGCAATTGTTGGTGGCCTTTACTTCGCGTCTCGGCGTGTGTCTGGTAAGCCGCTTGGTCAGTGTGGGCGGTAGCGGAGGCGGCGTCAGCCAGAGGGACGGAATAAAAGAAAACGAAAGACCAAATCATCAGTAATATAATTATATTAATTATTGAATTGTGATTTCGCTCGCGTAAGGGATGGTGAAAGTCACCTGGTGTCTAAGTCTGAAGAGTCCAAAGCTGAGGGTTCGAGTCTCTTGTCTCTCATCCCCATTTCGTTTCTCTCTTACCCCCACCTCGTTTCTCTCTCATCCCCACATTGTTTCTCTCTCGTCTCCAGATTGTCTCTCTCATTCCCACCTCGTTTCACTCTCATTTCCACCTCCTATCTCTCTCTTCCCCACTTCATTTCCCTCTCACACCCCCTCATTTCTCTCTCATCCCCACCTCGTTTCTCTCTTGCACCCACATTGTTTCTCTTTCATCTCCATTTGGTTTCTCTCTTACCTCCACCTCGTTTCTCTCTCATGCTCACCTCGTTTCTCTCTTACCCCCACCTCGTTGCTCTCTCATCCCCACGTCGATTCTATCTTACCCCCAACTCGTTTCTGTCTCATCCCCACCTCGTTTCTCTCTTACCTCCACCTCGTTTCTCTCTCATCCCCACCTCGTTTCTCTCTCATGCTCACCTCGTTTCTCTCTTACTCCCACCTCGTTTCTCTCTCATCCCTACCTCGTTTCTCTCTTGCACCCACATTGTTTCTCTTTCATCCTCACCTCGTTTCTCTCTCATCCCCACCTGGTTTCTCTCTTACCTCCACCTCGTTTCTTTCTCATCTTCATACCATCGAAACCATAATCATTTATCTAGCACAATAATTCACCCCCTAGTGAGAAGTCTCATTGCATAAAGGTTTGATCTTACGTCTTCCACCGCTGGGGCCCGGGTGCGATCCTTGGCCAATCCATCTGGAATTTGTGATTCACGAAACGAACTTTCAACAGGTTTTCACCGCATTTTCCCGTTCCGTATCTCATCAACATTCACGTCATCATCATTACAGTTATAATCTATTTGTTAGATCATCATTCATTGGCCCCAAAGACCCAGTGGTTGAAGAGTCCCTAAAACCCAATAAATTATAATATGTATTATTAATACGAATTATCCATTGTAGATTGGTTAATTAGTGCTCCCGGGCGCCTCAACTGCTAAAGTCAATAGTCCCGTTAGTGTGGTGCATGCTTTTATCGCGGAGGGGGGCGGTGATCTTCGTCCGCTGCCTGGCGAGATCCGGCACCAACCTGCGTTAGCTTACCCGTCGTGGTCACTATCATTCTGAGTACAGTAGCAAGCAAAAGTAAATCACTCTGTTCAACTACCTAGGAGGTGGGTGAACATAAATCCGCAAGCCTCCTTTGTCTTCTATGCGCAGAAATAAGTATGGCATTCATCCAGCTCGGTAACTACGCAACACTTGAATTGCTTTGTTGATTTCTAAGAACTGTGACTGAATGACTTATGCACATACTACCTTGTGACTGTTCCCACGCAGCGGTCAATTCATTCGGCATTTTTTACGTCTTTAAAAGGGTTCGTCCGAAAGCTTTCAGTGAATTAGATTTTTTGATGGTCTTTAATTTTTCCCACAAATTTTGGGTCTCCCTAAATCTCAATACTCCAAAACTCAAATTTGTTGTTTTAAAATTGCAGGTGACATCGTATTCATTTGACTCCATCAAATCAAGAGGGTGCATCTGACATTTTATATAATTTCTTTAGTTGCTGTTTTTTATTTTAACTTCTTGCAATAATCTACGAAGTCTTCGTATTTCCAAGGGAATCGTTACTCTACATAGTGATTTCGTCGTTAAAAGTAGTTTCTTTCTTCCTTTCTCCCTCTCCCTCTCTTTCTTTCCTTTCTTTCCTTTCTTTCCTTTCTTTCCTTTCTTTCCTTTCTTTCTTCTTTCTTCTTTCTTTCTTTCTTTCTTTTTCTTTCTTCCTTTCTTTCCTTCTTCCTTCCTTCTTTCCTTCCTTTGGAAAAAATGGAAGCATGAACAGGATGAACCGAATCCAAAAGTTGAACAGAATCCAAATATCTTCTTCGCTTGTTTACTTCGTTAATTCCCACTGAAAAGAAGAAAAGAGAGTTGCGAATAAAATCCGGATTTTTAAAGTGTGAAAAAAGATTTGTTTGGCAGCAATATGAGTCTGATATTAGGAAAAAATTATGAATTAAAAGAATCAGTAGCTTTTTACCTGAACGAAAATCTGTCCATAATTCTTCTAAAATAATTCTAAATCGTTTGTGAGTAAAAGTTTTACGGAGAATGTACTTATTGGCAATGCTCTACTATCTCTTCAAGTAAAGTGCTTCTTTCAAATTAAAAGTTGCTAGAGAATTTTTTTTAACTGACCACGTTTGAGAATAAGTCTGATTAAAATGGTAGATTACACAATTAAAAATGATCCATAAGCATTAACTTCACAAGACCGATCGGCGAAAAACGCAAACTTCGCACTGAGAAGTCAAGAATATTACGGCCAGGTTTCTCTGAAAATAACATTATATTCAGAGGTCGATTAACAGACTATTTTTTTCATTTTTTTAGGAATTCCCAACACGAAAAACCGAGACAAAACAAAATTATGACTAAGGATGAATAATTTTCTTCTTTTGGTGCGTTTAAAAACAGTGCATTATGATAGAAATAAACTGACAATTAGGAAACTATGATTAATTATTTAAAAAATTGTGAAAATGTTCGAAGTTAAATACCACATGGCAGATATCACATTTCACTTTGCCTTTGAAACTGTCAGTAGATGATTTTATAAATGGGGACTGTACTTTTAAATTTTCACTGAAAACACACTTTATCTCGGTCATTTTTGTTTCATTTTTTTGTTAAAATAAAATTGTATTAAGATGCCTGCAATTATTTCGAATACGAACCACTTAACACTCGCCACTATACATGTAAACGGCGGACGGAATGACACAAACGAACGAATAAATCTTTCGAACGAATCTTTGCCAGGTTGACCAACAGTTCATCGTAAAATAGAAAGGCCCGGACTCAAAATAACCGCCCATGTTATCAGAGTATATCAACCTTTTTTGTATTTATAAACATTTTAGCGTCTGAGAATGATTGGTCTAGACGCCGGGACAAAGATTTAAAATCCGGAACGAATAGGATCCTTATTTTATTTCTACTGTAAAATTCATCGACCATTTGTTTAAAATGTGCCATATTTACGTAAAGAGAATATTGACTTGTAGATGAATTCGTAATTTCCGATTAAGAACGGAGTGATATATTAAATGAACTGGTTTCAGAAAAAAACAATATTTGATTGAAATAATTCATTTCATTATTTTCAATGAACGAAGGACAAGTTGTAAGCAGTAAAAAATAATGTTATTGTAGATAAAATTAGATATAATGCATTTTTTCGAGAGATTACAACAGAAAATAATCTGCAAAAATGTTAGGACAGTCCCAACAGTTCATAGATGATCTAAAAATCGAACTGAATTTCAGAAATTACAAAATTTGAAGATAGCTACTGGAAATACGAAAATATGCTCGAAATCACAATGCTTTATCTTTAATTCGTACTGACGGTTGATGAATGCATATTACTGAAAATTAGTTTCGGCATTAAAAATTAAATTAACTTCAAACGAGGAGACAGAGGAATACGAAAAATCCGCATTGAAAAGGCTAGGGTTGAAGTTAATTACCAATTTATTTAAAATGTCACATTTCATATAATAGTGAGGGATAATGATGGTTCTTCCCTTATTTATAATTTCATTCAGTTGAACTGTGTTCTTATTGTTTATTAATAACATTAAATATTATTATTATTACGTAATGTATGTATGTATTTGGCGTTATGGGTCAGTAGTTCGTCTTCGCCGGCCAGCTACCGGTGTCCCCCTTGCCTGAACCTAGTTAAATTCCCATGCTTGGGGGTAAAAGCGACATGAGACGAACATGTATTCTCTTCACCGTAACTTACAAGATCCGCCTGCTTGAGCTTTTTTCTCCGTCACACAGATAGAGAAACTGGGACGATTTTAAAGGAATAGCTACAACTCTATTTTTGCCTCTACCGGAAATCGAACCAGACAGGGCACCTAGTCACCACAGCAGGGAAAGCTAGTACGCTGCCCGTGAGCCATCCTTGACGCATTATTACGTAATTATATCTTTAAATTATGGAAATACTAAATTACATAAAAATCAAATTCACCCCATCATTTTGGACTTTTGTGAAATTTTACGGATGACAGCAAAATAGATCTTTATCAACATACCTGTATATTTCTTCCTGTTAATCGAAATGTTAATTTTGTAAATTTGCTGCGATATGTTGCAATGTATCAAGAGAACTTACCAGTTATGAAGAAAGTGTCAAAAATCCAAATATCTAACTTCAGATTTATATTAAAATTAAAACTTACAACATTAAATTCATACCATAGTGCCCATCTCTTTATTCATATCGGTATTTCTCATGGAGAGTTCAGCTTCAGACTCGTATCCAACGTTATTACGGATTTTATATTACGTAAATATATTATTTACAACACATTTAAATTCTTTCTTTTTTTGTCACTCTATGTAATAAACAGGAACATCGATAAATCAGTAATTTATGCCATAAAATGTACTGCGTTCCTGAATTGTATTTCTAATATTCTACAATATTGATATATTGGTACTTTAAAAAGCTTTGCAACTCAACGTGAAATCCATGTTCTGTAGCTATCCTTTAATTAGAAATGGCTCTTTTTCCACGCAGTCAAAAGCGCTCTGTCGTGCGAGGAAGCGCATGTGTTCAGAAGCTCCACATGTGCAGGGGGAAGCATGCCAAGAGCAAAACCATCTTGAGTCACCAGCGTAAAATGATGTAACCTTCACTACGAAGTTTTTTCTGATAATGCGGAAGTTTTTGTGAGAATAACATGGCGTTCAACATATCTGTGAAGCTGTAATAACTGAATGAAGGAGTGAAATAAATAGAGCAGAAAGGGAGTGGAGAGAAGCACACCAAAATTAAAATCGAAGTACAATTTGAATAAACTGCAACTACAAAATTGAAGATAGATATTTTGTCTTCAAATGAAATTTGTTCTTCACAATTAGATCTTTCATTAAAGGATTTTTTTGAACATTTTATTAGTGTTCGCCGAAAATTGAGTGAAATAATAATTCAAAACGATCAAAAATAGGATTTTCTCAAAAAATGCTCCAATTTTTTACTTTAAATTTTTGGCAGGAATAGTGCTAAACGTACTGTAACATAAAACAAACGCCATTTTGCTCTATTATTTCGTCTTTTCAAAAATTACAAAAATGTACATTTTTTTACTTCTCTCTCATATCATTTATATTTCAATTGCCGGTGATGTGTACAATAATTGATTTATGAGAACATGTGCTTCAAATAATTTCTTATAGTTTCTCGAAAACGCAAAAGGTTTTCTGTGAAAATTAGATCGAAATTCCGCATTCTCAGAAACTCCCAAACACAATTTTCTTAAAAACGACTCCTAATTTTTTCTCTTTTTTTTTTTTTTTTGCACAAATAATGCTACTTAATTCAATAACGTAACATAAGTATCATTTTCACGTATTCTTTTATTTTTTAATGTATTTTTTTAAATATTTTACGCCGTTAATACTTATATTACCAGCGATTTGAATACACTACTGCATTTGTGAGTACAATGGTTCAAATAATTTCTCATCAAGTTTCTCTAAAAAGGCAAAAGTTGTGGGTGAAAATGAGCTTCAAAATGCGCGTTTTCAGAAGCGCTCAAACAATATTTTCTCAAAAAGGCTCCAATTTTTTCAACGAAAATTTGTATGTATGACCAACTTTTACTCTCCTATTCTAGTTTTTAGTTTTCATTTTATTTTAGCTTGAAACAATTTTTATAACTGCAAACATTATTATAAAAACAAGCTTTCTCGCCGACATCCTTGTAGCTATTGCATTTGATATTTTATTTACTGGAATTATAAATTATATATTCTATTTTATAAACACTATTAATTGTGACCCCAGTATTTTCTTGCACGTCACTGAGTGAAGCACAACTGCAATTCAGCTAGTTGAAGACATTATTGGTTGATCCACAATTATGTTCGTTACAGGCAATTCTTTAATCGTGACAGAAACGCCATTTGTTCAATTACAACGATTCGCTACAATGCAATTGCAGCTAACTAAATGGACTTCTGATCACTTCTCACCATTTTTTCCACTGCCATTAAGAAATAGAAGATTACGTCCTTGTAGCATACTTCGTTAAGAAACATGCTTTCTGAAATATTCGCCATTATTGTCGTTGTTATAAAAACATTTTTCAAAAACTTAAATAACTCAATTCTCAGTTATAATTTCCAACCAAGAGATTAAATAAAAATATCACATTTTGATTCTTGAGCAAGCAATTATATATTCTTTCGCAATTTATTGCCTATTAGTTACTCTTTATTTTCACTATCTATCCAGCAAAACTTTTTTTGCGATTGTGAAGATATTTTTTGCAAATTTAAGCTCCTTATTCTTATTAAATGAGTAAATAACTCTACTTATTGATTCAATTATTAAGTTCTGCATGAAATTCAGGTCCAATATGTTTAAAGAATACTTGTAGAAAAAAAATGTTGGATGTGATCTCCGCAACTACATTAGATTGCATTAATAGTTCTTTCTTTGTAATTTAAAATCTGCTTCGTTGACAATTAATTTAGTATGCGCAATTACTGAGGGAGGAATCATTAAAGTGTATTTTCAGCACCCAGCTGGAAACAATTTGCAATATATGTAATTTCTCATGTTCCTAAGAAAATAACAAACAATATTAACTCTTTTAAAAAAGTATGTATATTTATGTATTTAAAGTATTTATGTATGTAAGAGTATGTTCTGTATTAAAAAGTATGTATATGTAACTTCATTATCTGTGCACTTCTAGAATTCAGTGGGAAATTTAGTTATTCAAATTATCGTTCTCCATGATGTCGTTGCAGGAAGTATTATTCCTTGACGAAGGATATGATGAGGGATAAGAGCCCAAATTAATTGCTTATTTACCCTTGAAAAGAGGTTTTATTACATTGGAGCGAATATTTTTGTTAACGATCCTGCCAAAAAACGCTTCTTTTCTTTCGGAATTCAAAATTCAAGTAGTATATGGCTTAGGGTTGGGATCACAGAATTTTGAAAACGTGCACAGAATTCATTTCTCCACATAGCACGTCACACACAGTTTTGAATGTTTTTGACGTAAAATAAATCATAATAAAATGAATAATAAAAAAAGAAAATATATAAATCTGCTATAAGAATTTCATGTTGATTAATAGGATTTTATAAAGTATAATAAATTAACAGCCAAAATCTCCTGCTTGACTCAATCTTACGATCTTGCTTTCTAGAACAAGGAAAGTTCTTGTATTTTAGGATATTTCCATTGTTGAAATAGAGGGGTTATCTACAGGTCACACAGATGTGTTAATATGCTTGACACAACACGATGTGAATCTCAGTATTAAACAAGGACATAGCTTTTGTAATGGATACGTCTGAAATGTTATTCAGTAATAAGTTATTCAATCAAATCGATAATTATTATTTAATAATTTTATTCAATATGGTTGTATGGATGGAAATTTTATTTTTCAATTGGATTCACGTTGCCAGATTAGAGAATTAGAAACAATGTAGATTTCAAAATAATAATTACAATAAATTTATAAATTTACAGTAATTATCCTGCATTATCTCCTCCGTACTATATCTTGAGTGTCTCGTATTAAGCGTGTAGGTGTAGTGGCACACCGATAACTAGGTACTAGAATAACTACTATACTTCAATTTATTTAGAACTCCATTTCAAAGGGTGTCATCTGTTACGGTGTCATCCAGGAGCTTACATGTCACTACATTGACGTCTCTATGGTGACGTTCAAACTCCCGACTGGATGACACCGTAATAGCTGATTTACGTCAGGAGCAGTTATGTTTAAATCCAAGTATAAAATACTCGTGTACCGTAAAATCGGGCGTCGGTAGCTGAATTGAATTACCATGCTCCGGAAAGTCAAAGAGGTTATGCAACTCGAGTGTCTTCAGTTTCCTGGATGGGTGATCGTCTGGGAATCCTGGAGATCTAACGGCGCCGAGCCCCTGACCGAATGGATAAAAGCCAATGGCTACGACGACTGAGTAGCTTAACGGAGGACTACTCCACTGCAGTGCAGTGCAATGCTTGCTTTGTGTACGCCACGAAGAGGGCACACAAACCTGCTGCCTTTCTACGTTTAACTAATGATTCTCAATTGGCATTTATCCCATTGTTTCTTTTTACGAATTTAGCCTCTCTTTTCTCCACTACATAATCCTTAAATCTGACCTTCCCTATGAATATCCCAGCACGCCTCTCCTGATTCCACTATGGGACGAACCAAGGTGGACTAAATAACTCCTTGTAACTTACAGGTTGACATTGGTGGTTTCCGTCCAAATCTATTCAACTTAAAAAAAAGTCAACATCGTCCCAAGATAAAAACACTTCGATTGGGTTTTCGATCATCAAAATAAACGTATTTTGATTTGGTTTAAACGCTGAGGTTCAGAAGATGAACACTCAAAACCCACGGTGGCGTAGTTCTCCATCAGTCGGATAACAATATTCCTCTGCAATAATTACTTTTACACGCCGGCTGAATCATATAGTGCGGCGTCGAACGCACGCTGCCAATTTCTAATCGGAATCAGGCTTGAGTCGGATCGTGCACCATGAAGTGCAGTAAAGAAGATGAAATGAGGTCGTCCGTCGCATTGAAAGTTTTGAATTTACGACGCATAATATTCATGAGAATAATTTACTACGCTGCAATTAACTTTATTGCACATAGTATAGAAGAGAAATTGTAGAGGACATGTAACTACTATGATGAAAGAAAGAGAAATCTTTTAAGTGAATTCCCTTTCAAGACATTGAATCATTTGATTGTTGAACAGGTGTGTCGCTTAAGATTTCTAAGTGTCAGTTCTATGCAAGTAGAACGTAGCCCGATGCATAACCAAACAGAGCGGTTAGCAAAATAACTAATCTTTTTTTTTTAAATAGTGGCTGGAAGAAAGTGATATTTTTAATATTTTGTTTTCTCCCTGAAATCAATGTACATGCACTCTGTCATTCATTTTCTCCAAATCTTGTAATTCTGTTGCATTCCAGTATACGACAGCAGCAGTTTAAAACTTGAGATCGTGGCAATATTTTAGTGAAAGTAGTGGCATAATGGTCACATGTACACTATGATCGGTTGTTGCATTAAACTTAGTATGTTACTCTATCAGTTGTGGGAAGTGCTTGTAGCCTTTATTTCAAAATAAATTGACTAAATATAACTGTAAGTAATGAAAAACGTTTGAATAAAACCAGGTTAATATTGATGAATGGGAATAAATCTTGGCGATTGGGTGCTGAACATAAAAAAGGTTGTATAGAAGAGTATGGTATAATGTAAATTTGTTTGATGCGAAGCACTTTAGAAGCGCACTCCTTTAAACAGCTTTCCTCTAAAGTATGATTTGATGTACATGCCACGTTCTTTCAACTATTCACATAATAATAATAATAATAATAATAATAATAATAATAATAATAATAATAATAATAATTTCAATTCAACTTCTTAAATATGGTTTAAAAATATGAGAATAAATATATACTTGACTGTTGATTACTTATTTTCATTTTAAAGTAATATATTATTATATTTCTTTATACACACTTTTCACGTCATTTAAAAAAATCGTTTATTCTTTAAATAGTGTTTAACAATTATGTCAATGGATAGGTCAATTTCACTGTAACTTTTAAGTTTCATTTCCAAAATATGTAAATGCAACTAGCGTCGAAAGATATTCTAGGTCTTATACAATTATAATCACTGAAAAGTTTTTAAGAAGGTACACGTGTGTTAGATGATTGCTGGACATTATATCCTAGCTGAAATCAGCCAGTGTCTGGGGAAGAATTCTTACGGCCGGCAGCTCTGATCGTTAGTTTTGGTTTCTCCGATCAACATCGAGTGAATGCGGGAGCAGTACCCTAATAAACGGACCAAGTCCGGAGCTTGTCCCGGCTGGGGCGGTGCCCCGCTGGTGGGAGAGTCCTGGTTTGGGGGAATCCCCGCTAGCCGACGGTAGGACGGCGCCGGATCTCGCCATCCAGCGGGGGAAGATCACCGCCCTCTCCCGAGAAAAAACATGCTCTACACTAACGGGAGTAATGACCAAAGCCGATAACGCGCCCGGAAACACGAAAAAATCGATCAATCAATCTCGAGGAAAAAACATGCACCACACTTACGGAACTAATGACCTAAGCTGTTGACGTGCCCGGAATCACTTACCAACCAACCAACCCTTGGAGATACCTGGTTGGAGAAAAGCCCGCAAGCCTACGTGCAGGCCGGCGCCGGATCTCGCCATCCAGCGGGAAAAGATCGCCAACTCCCATGATAAAATTATGCACTACACTTACGGGACTAATGACCTAAGGAGTTGACGCGCGCGTAATCATCAGTCAATCAATGGACATTATATGTATAACTCACTAATCTTTGCATTTAAAAACATTGTCAATCTTCAAAATCTCACTATTTGTTGTCCGCTATCTATGACATCACACTTTTCCTTAAACGCGCAAAAATACGAAATATTGACTACTTTCAAGAGTTCGATTACAACTCGTACAATATCATAATGAACAAATTATGTTAAAAAAGAGTTCTTTCAATTAATTTTGATATTTTATTTAACTTTCGTATTTATATTACATAACCTGTTAACAATAGCAAGCGGTAACACATCCGGGGCCCACTACCTTTCATTTAGAGAAAAAAATCAGGAACGGGTATAGCCGAATAAGGGGTGAAAACTACCCTAAGGGAGTGCACAAATTTTTTTCCTTTCACATTTTGGCGCGAATTTCAAATTTTTGAACTGATAAAATTGGTTTTAATTTTTTTCACTATCGTCCACATTGTTTAAAAATCTGAAAAAATATATGTTATAGAATGTTATAAAACACATTCTAGGAGAGAAAAATGAGACAGTACTCCAACGTTATCACGTCGAAAATCTATTTGAATTTTTTTTTCCTATTTGGATTTGGTGTCACAATTGGTTCCGAAAATATCTTAAAATTCAACTACTTTTGCCCGTATCTCTAATATTTTTCAGTCTGATACATGCAATAGAAGCCGATAAAAAAATTAAACATGAAAAATACGTTTCTCGTTGTGTCTCTGCAACCGATTGCCCTAGGAGGCTGATTTTTTTGTGAATCTACGGCGTTTTTTATTCTCTTTCGTATGAGCATCGGTATTATCGATTTGGTTTGGGGGCACTTTTCACCTTCTTATTCGGCTATACCATTTGGTTGAGTAGAAAGCTCAAATTTCTCAGTAAACGAAAATCTTTTGTATTTTCAATATAAATATAATCGATTGTAATAGATATGCACATAAACGTGTCTGGAGAATTTTTTATAAATAACCACACACCTTTGTGCTGAGGTCCGGATTTTCTTTTGGCCCTGGTTACGTTGTGCGCAGTAGGAATTAACGTCCCTTCGCTTTCTGTACCACCGAGTCCAGCGCCTCCTTAATCTTCCTGTCATCGCTTGGCGCACCCGCGCTAGTTAATGTAATGTGCTGCGCATTCGAAGCAGCAAACAATGGCAAACGGTCCCGGCTGCCGCTCCAATTTTACATCTGCGTGAGCCGAGGCGAGGCGCAGGTCCTATTACTTAATCATTTGCATCTTGCGTGGGCCCCAAGGAAATGCCCATTCCCCAATCAAGGCACCGTCCTCGCACACACGCACACGCACACACGAACAAACACACACATTGGCACACGCACACACCCCAATGACATGTGCTTTGTCCTCGTGAGGACTCGCTCGTTATGACAGAGTAATTACCGCTCAATGGACCTGTAGCATTAAGTGCGGGAGTAAACGAAATGCCCCGACGAGGAGAAATAGACGAATTGGAGGAGTCGAGAAGAACGGGAGTGAGACGAAAAAAATATTCTCAATCAGTATCAAAATCCCCGTGGAAGTACGAGTTGCCACATTTTAAAATTCTCAAAAATATTTTCAATTTCTCAAAAATGCTGGTATATAATCCTGGATAATGTGAAAATGTATCAACTCGACTTTTCACCCTCGTTATCAGAAGCTAAAATTTCTAGGATTCAATTTGAAAAATCAAAGTTGTGACGATATCTTACATATCGGAGTTTAATATTATTCATAATCTTATTTGCCTCTCGCATTCGTTCTAGTGAAAACCGCATCTCATTATCTGCAACAGTTCTGAATATATTCGAAGGGAACTTATTAAATGTTTCATACGTTCCGTGTTTATTTTATATTTATAAATGAAATGAATTTGAGCCGCATATTTAGGTATTAATGTAGGTATTCCAATAAGAAAAATTCTTTATCTGTTAAATTTTCGTTTAGTTACTTCATCGTCATGGATTGATCTCATTGGCCCATTCCGTCTCAAAGGGTGTCTTTCCATTGCCTTATTGGTCTCCCCCTACTCATTTTCCCATTAGGGGTGTAGTTGTAGAAAATGTTTGGCATCATATCTTGCGGAATTTTCATTTAATTATGAAGCCAATCCTTTCTATGTCTATTCCTTTCTGTTAGGATGAAGATCTTTAATTCATCTCTGATATTCTAAGCTCAACTGAAAATAAAGTTGATTTAAAAGTATCTTTATCACTTTAAAATGAAGCGTTAGTTCGGTTTTTTCCTTGCCCATTTATAATATAGTTTCTGAATATATACTTCGGATTATTATCATGTGATTTGGATATCCGTTTAATCGTCGTAAAGACCATAATTTGCTTCTAGAGACTCGTATCTCTTTTTCTCAAGCCAATAAACAGGTTGTACGAATTCGTATGAATTCACATCGAATGTTTACTTGTATACATTTCCTTAAAATTCAATCCTACCTCCGGTAACCTCCGGTAATCTTTTAAACTTTAACTCAGACGCTGGAGCAATAACACTTTCCCATTTTATATAATTTGCCACTACTTCTCTAGTAACAAATGGGACAACAACGACTCAATTTACGCAGACTCTTTTACACAGTTACAGTTCATTGGCTAACAAATTAAATAATAATGTCACCACACATTGACAGGAAGAAATTCCTCCAGGAAATTTCATTCTGGTTGTAGATAATTGTATTTCAAAAAATCAATACAATATTTTTTCCAGTTGCGTATACAATATATTTACTTGTCTGTCCTGTGTGTCTGCCTGTCTGGCTGTCCGACGTGAACAACTCTGGCGGCTAAACCGTTCAGTTGATTTTCTCGAAAATTGATATTCCCCAATCAGGCTGATGTCACGGCCCTTTGAATTGGAAACCGATATTTTAATTTTGGGAGATACTTTACGTGAAGTCCCTGGAACATTTTCCAAATTTTCAAAACGATGCTTCCATCGTTTTTAATTAAATTTGATTGATGAATAATGTGAAGGAAGTTTAAGAGAATGGAGCAGGTTTCATGTTCGTTGAAAACCCTGATTTTTCGAAAATTGCAAAAGTTCAACATTTTTTCGGCGTCTTCCTACAACTAAAACATTAAAGATAGAGATTTATCCCTTGATAAAATCTGTCCCTTAGAGTCAGATTTTGAAATACGGTCAGTACAATTTTTCGAAAATTTGAGTACTTTTCGCGTAATTTTACGTCAAAATAGAGGCGAGAAAGTACGTGCTGTTTAAGCACCACTAGTTTTTGACTTCTATCAAGCAAACGATGCGACGTTACGTGGGCACCGAAAATGGCGAGGCCACTTCTCAGCCGGTCGATTATACTGAGTGGTGTGGCAGCCTTTCCGTACCACGTGCGTCTTCCCTTCTCCTACGCCATGCCATATATCTAGACCAGGAATTGTCTATGACCCACATTTTCACAAATAGGACAATCACGAAGCTCTCCACAAGTAATTACTTTCAAAGATGGCATTTCATATGGACCTCATACTTTTTAATGGGTCAGAGAAGCTTATTAATGCTAATGCGGCTATTTTTGGAGTGACAAGGTTTGTGGGAAGGAATAAAGGACGATATCACTATTAAATTGGAAAGAAATATTACAATACTGTGATTTTATCATCGCGAGAAAACGTTTTTAAAAATCTTAAAGTGTTATTTGTTTTTTTAAGGTCCAAAGAGCAACGTTTCAGTACTTCCTACAATTCCTTTAAAGTCAATATTTTACTTCTTGTTCAAACCTAAGAATTCGACTTTTTTTGTTGCTCTTCATTCCCCTTTTACAAAGTTATTACACCATGGTTGTAGTAGTAATCATGACTTTTTACCAAGCGAAATGTTAAGTCTCTCTTTACACCTTTCTAGCTGCATGTGCTCGTGAGTACAGTCGGGCATGTGGACTGTGAATGGAGTTCGAAATTGGTGGGATCTGACCACTGACATCGCATTTTGCAAGCACCCCCTCCTTCAGTATGAAATAAATGAATAAATATTGTTATTGACACACCAACACAAGGTCTTAGAAAGTTATCTCAGGTGTATGAGGGATTGCTTAACTAGCAAGCGTTGCTCATCTTCTTAAGCTGGCATCCAGGATTTTAATATTCTTGCGTCGAAACTATCAGTGGTTGACACTTACACCCTCCTGCATTTCGAAAATGCCTTCTAATTCTAAGTTTGCTTTGATCTTTGAAGGGATATTAAATTATATTAAATTATTAATAATAATAGTAAAAATAATAATAACAATAACAACAACCGTGTGTGTGAGTGTTATTATATGCATCCAACTGAATCTTTGTAGAGCTGGAAGCCCTTATTCTGATGAAAAGCAAATTTTCGCCGTAGGCTAAGTCCTGGACTAGATTTTTAGATGCTGGCTGCTCTGATGTAGTTCCTGTAATTTCTCCTTTCCATTCCAGAAGAACGACGGTACATATCATATCGGATCCAAACCGTGCACGAGCCTTTCTACCCAATCCCCTCTCTACACGTATCCTTGGATCCCTCTCTACACGTATCGTACGATGGACAGACATCTCGATCCCTACAATCTCCATAGATCCTGGCAGAACTGCACAATCTCATTTACTTTCTCGTATATTTAGAAAATATTACTTACGTATAAAAAGAGTATTAAAATTTCCAAAAATGCGTGTCGAGTTTTTTAAGGAAATATACGTTTTAGGGGTACCTGATACCGAAATAGTTTTTTTTTAAGTCTGTGTGTATATGATTGCCAGTCCATCAGCCCGTCTGGCCATCCGTCCGTCCGTCTACCCTTTAACACTTGGTCATAAAACGTTTACAGGATTTTCTCCAAAACGGAGGTTCTTCGACTGATCTGCCTGCCCTCGCGACCTTGCGAATTTGAAATGGATCTTTCAATTTTTAGTACCAGGGGTACTTATCATGAAGTCCTTATACCATTGTAAAAACTTGCCCAGAGAGAAATACAATAATAATATTAATAATAATAATAATAATAATAATAATAATAATAATAATAATAATAATAATAATAATAATAATAATAATAATAATAATAAGTATAAAAGCCGGCCTCTGTGGCACAGGCGGTTCCACCAGCCATCGTCTGCTCTGGGGAGGCTGCAGGTTCGAATCCTGCGTAGACATGGACATGTTTGTGATTGTCCCTTCATCCCTCATTATCATCCTATCACCTCGTAGTTCGTAATTGAAGACAAACGCCCTTGTCTGAACAATGAATACAGACGGAAAGGCTGTTCCTCACAGCGAGTAAAACCACACGTTAATCTCTATGGAATAAACATGACTGGGCCTCGGAGGATAACATGGGGCGTGGTACGAGATGGTCGATAATCGTATTAACAAACAAATGACATCAAACCATTTTTTTTACTTCATCGTTTCCTATATTATTTGAGTAGCGTACATACCTTTTGATGCTCTCACACGCAACCAGTCTTTATAAATGAGGTCTCTAAAGAAAGATAATTTCACGTAGACGTGACGAATTGCACTTTATTTTTTTGCTGATTTGACGCTTCTCTATTCTATCCCAGCTTTCAGAGCCTGACAAACCTGTAACTTTATGTGACATTGAAATAATTACTTTATATTCTACGCTAGTGAATTACACGGATGTACCTCTCTTCTCAGTAACAACGTTAAATAAAAATAGTAGTGACAGAGGTGTATTATATATTGTTATCAATTACAATGAGACATAAAGAACAAATGAAGGAGGATAAAAGAGTCTTGAAGAAAAGATTTATTACAGGCTTAATATGGAAACGGAAAAATAGGGAAGATGGTGGGGTTTACCATGCGAGAATTCTCGCACGGGTACGCTAGTATTCATTGATTTTTAACTAATTTTGGGCTTGCCTTCCAAAGTTCTACCTCAAGTGACGCCCGTTATATTAATCAAAGTGACGGTGTGTTTGCGCGCAGGGGAGTTCGGCCGCTACCAGCTGCGGCAGTTCCTCCTGCACATCCTGGCGGCGATGACGGCCGGCGTGCACATGCTGTCGCTGGTGACGGTGGCGGCCGTGCCCGACCACCGCTGCCTGGTGCCGGGCGTCGACAACAACTCGCACGCGCTCTTCGGCGACGAGGCGGCGCTCGAGCGCATCCCGGCGGGCGCCGGCGGCGGCCCCGACTCCTGCGTCTTCCTCGACGACCTCAACGCCACGCGGCGCTGCGACGCCTGGGTCTTCGACCGCACCTACTACCAGGACAGCAAGGCCATGGAGGTGAGCCGTGCTGGACTGTCATGCATGCAGACAGGCTGGCATACATGCAGAACGGCTGTCATGCATGAAGACAGACTGTTGTATATGCAGACAAAATGTCATGCATGCCGACAGACTGTCGGGCATACAGGCAGACAGACTGTCGGGCATGCATGCAGACAGGCTGTCGGGCATACTTGCAGACAGACTGCCGAGCATGCATGCAGACAGACTGTCGGGCATACATGCAGACAGTCGGGCATACAGGCAGACGGACTGTCGGGCATACAGGCAGACGGACTGTCGGGAATACAGGCAGACAGACTGTCGGGAATACAGGCAGACAGACTGTTGGGCATACAGGCAGACAGACAGACAGACTGTCGGGCATACAGGCAGACAGACTGTCGGGCATACAGGCAGACAGACTGTCGGACATACATACAGACAGACTGTCGGACATTCATGCAAACTGACTGTCGGGCATATATGCAGGCAGACTGTCGGGCATGCATGCAAACAGTCTGTCGGGAATACATGCAGACAGACTGTCGGGCATACATACAGACAGACTCGGGCATACATGCAGACAGACTGTCGGGCATACATACAGACAGACTGTCGGGCATGCATGCAGACAGACTGTCGAACATACATGTAGACAGACTGTCAGGCATACTGGCAGACAGACTGTAGGACATACTGGCAGACAGACTGTCGGGTATACTGGCAGACAGACTGTCGGGCATACTGGCAGACAGACTGTCGGGCATACTGGCAGACAGGTGTCGGGCATACTGGCAGACAGCATGTCGGGCATACAGGCAGACAGACTGTCGGGCACACATACTGACGGATTGTCGGGCATGCATGCAGACAGACTGTCGGGCATGCATGCAGACAGACTGTCGGGCATGCATGCAGACAGACTGTCGGGCATGCATGCAGACAGACTGTTGGGCATGTATGCAGACAGACTGTCGGGCATGCATGCAGACAGAATGTCGGGCATGCATGCATACAGACTGTCGGGCATACAGGCAGACAGACTGTCGGGCATGCATGCAGACAGACTGTCGAACATACATGCAGACAGACTGTCGAACATACATGCAGACTGTCGGGCACACATGCATACAGACTGTCGAACATACATGCATACAGACTGTCGGGCATACATGCAGACAGACTGTCGGGCATACATGCAGACAGACTGTCGGGCATACAGGCAGACAGACTGTCGGGCATACAGGCAGACAGACTGTCGGGCATACAGGCAGACAGACTGTCGGGCATACAGGCAGACAGACTGTCGGGCATACAGGCAGACAGACTGTCGGGCATACAGGCAGACAGACTGTCGAACATACATGCAGACAGACTGTCGAACATACATGCAGACAGACTGTCGGGCATACATGCAGACAGACTGTCGAACATACATGCATACAGACTGTCGGGCATACATGCAGACAGACTGTCGGGCATACATGCAGACAGACTGTCGGGCATACAGGCAGACAGACTGTCGGGCATACAGGCAGACAGACTGTCGGGCATACAGGCAGACAGACTGTCGGGCATACAGGCAGACAGACTGTCGGGCATACAGGCAGACAGACTGTCGGGCATACAGGCAGACAGACTGTCGAACATACATGCAGACAGACTGTCGAACATACATGCAGACAGACTCGAACATACATGCAGACTGTCGGGCATACATGCAGACAGACTGTCGAACATACATGCATACAGACTGTCGGGCATACATGCAGACAGACTGACGGATATACAAGCAGACAGACTGTCGGGCATAAAGGCAGACTATTATATTCACAGATAGACAATTTTTTACAAACTGTTTTGGGTGTCAGGAACCCAGAAAATGTGTATTTCCATCAAAGTCTTGACTTGGATTTTTTGCAGCATTACAATACTTCCTTTACATGTTATATTTACTAAATACACATGACGTAGGAAGGAGTTCAAGCCAAGGGTGAACAAACGAGGCCTTCGCAGAGAAAGGCGAATATTGGCCTTAAATAATGATTACGAAAATATTTAGAAATAAACGACAAACTCATAGAGGTGACCAGGACACGCTTACGCATGGGGTAATTTTTCGTGTTGCACTTTTCTCTAAGCCAGTTATAATGTGCTCGGTCACAACAGTCAGTAGCTGGTGCCTAGTGGGCGTTCTCACAAAATCCTGAACTCCAGTGAAGCTTTTTTTTTAAATTTATTTATAGTCGCATCAACTGCGAGGTTATTAGCGACTATTCAGTAAGTTACAATAAGGGTTTTTTATAGCATGGTTACATACTTCTTTACATTTTTTACATTTTTGTTCAGTGAATTACATTACAGTTTACATTGCACCAGTGGTTGGAAATATTTCACATGTTATGGTAATACACACAATACATACCCAGTGAAGCTTTCGGCCTTCTCTGAAGAGCAGTTTTCTTAAGATAAATAAATTTTCCGATGTCGAAGCTCATAATGAGGTTACGTTTTAGATTTAAGCAAATGCAGACATAGGTTTATGAACAAGGCAATATCCTTCTTTTAGAACTATATTTGTAAGAACTGCATGTCTGAAAATGATGACTAATGTGTAAAAACGATGACACTT
Source organism: Teleogryllus occipitalis (assembly GCA_011170035.1). Taxonomy (NCBI): domain Eukaryota; kingdom Metazoa; phylum Arthropoda; class Insecta; order Orthoptera; family Gryllidae; genus Teleogryllus; species Teleogryllus occipitalis. The sequence goes on along the minus strand of BLKR01001915.1, from coordinate 214,022 downwards.
GTTGGTGAGTAGGTTTATGCAATTTGAGTGTATGTAATGCACCTTCTGCAGAAAAGAAAATAAACAAATGAAGAAAAAGATAACTAGAAGAAACAGATAAATCAAGAATTAAAAAACTTACGAATTGGATGAAAATAACGAAGTTTGTTTTCCTTTTTGAAATCATTCAAACACTCCGAAAATAGGCAAGAATCAGATTGTCGCCGCTGCATAGATTAAGACTAAGGAGATTGCACCTCAGGGATCACTTTGTTGTGTACATAACTTTGTGACAGCAATCACGAATATTAAATAATTTGCAATTAGTAATAGAGTCGGTATTTCTTTTAAGCATAATTATTTCAAGTTGAGTAAATTCTGTTTTGACCTTTGACTTATTGACTTTGACCCCGTGTTCAAGGAAGGTTTATTAATCTGCCGTCCCCTTTTTTATTACTTTCTTTTTACACGATTAAATGTCAAATAGACTTATCAGCATCTACTTTAATGATTGCTTTACAAAACTAAACAGTTTCAAACCTCAAAATTGAAGCTAAAAAGCAGACAATTCATTTACAAATTTCACATAAATGTGATCCGATCGAAGAATCCTATACTTGCAGGAGTTGGTGTTTCAACGTGCTTGTGGCAGTGCGTTAAACGTTGCAATGACGAAGCACAATGGCAGAGGCCAATAGCATAACCTCCTTCGTGAAGCAGCGACATGTCTGGAAGTGTTTCACTTTCTCTTTCTATAATACAGGTTTGCCTAGTTAATAATCCTCAAGGAAGTATGAATCATCCAGTACGAATATAAAAGGGATATATTATTTGAATTCATGTTTTGCTGTTAAGTTACGAAATGTGGAAACGAGACATGAAATACACGTGCAGTAGATAAGTGAATATGAGTAACGAAATAATGGGGGAGCGAAATTCTCTAGCTTTCAAATTTTGCTAACCTCGTTTTGTTGGTACTTTGTATTCATCATTCAACTATTTATGATTAAAGAGGTGGGAAGAGATTCTGGAGCTCAAGAAAACGAGGCAAATTATACTTCTCTCCCGTATGTAGTTTTTAATGTTTTGGACGAAAATAAATCAGAATCAATTGAATTTTTTCAATGTAATAAATATCTACGTTAATTTCTTCTGTTATCCCAATTATATATGAAGATTCTCTGACATTGAGACTTTATCAACAGGTTATGAAATCTAAGTAAATTTACACTATTGTTATTGATTATGTATATTATTTTAACAATTATTGAAGTATTACCTATTTAAACTACGTCAAAATATCGCTTCACCGTTATCACGACTACAATCAATTTAAAGAACATCTCGATCAAAAATGAGTATATTTGTGTTTCAGCGATATCATTCAAAAGCTCTCGTTAATACAAACAATTCAATATCACGTTATCCTTCGAAAAACGAAATTCAAAACATTGCTTTTTAATACAAGTTATGCTAAGCGAGGGTCGAGAATGGCGGATGAGAATAGTAGTCGTATTTCTAAAACATTATGTAAGATAAATGACCACGAGAGTTTTTTTTTTCTGCAATTGAATTTCGTTCCAGAAAAGTATTTTAATATTTTTGAATGAATATTCATTTTAAAAGCAGTATTTGTGAAATGATGTTGAAGAAAGCAACACCATGTCCCCAAATGCCAACAATTTTCAACAGATCTCGATGGAAGGAAAATTATATTGCAACAAAATCGTCTACTCCCTCTATTATATACTTTAATATGCCCGTTTACTAGCTAACTTTTCATAATTCTACAAATTTATGCGAGCGTGAACTTGCGATGGCCCCTGTACAGGGACCGAGACGTAGTACTCGTGCAACGCGCGCGTGGGTCAGCATCTAATTACCAGAAACCACAACACGTCATTGAGAGGTTTTACTGATAAACCCAACTGTGTTCATCGTGCTTTATTCTATCCGTTTCTCTTTTGTTGCTAACTGATTCTTTCTTCTCATTAAACAATGACAATAAGCACGTAAACCAAAAAAACAAAACACCCTTCAATGACAACATTAAAAATCAATTCAATTGACACAAAAATTAAAAGAAAAATCATTCACCCTTAAAAAACTTACAAAAATTTCATTCATACCGAATGCGCATTCTAAACTATTTGCCTTATCGACTCTTAATCTATACAAGTTTAACATTACTTGGTCTTCTACATGAATGCGTCTTCGTAGTAACCGAAATAAAATAGTCATTGCAGTTACCTGTTTGTTGGTTCGGGACCGCGGTGTGTAGCGCACGTCACTTTCGTCGCCAGCTGCCAACTCGCGCTCCATCAGTGCACAATGACCGCTATGCTCTGGCCACCGTCATCTCCATGGACATCACCATCGCGCGAAACTTTCTTCGTCACCCGCGGAATTCGCCTTATCACACGCAAGTTTATGACTATTTCGGCTTATCCCGCGTTACAACTCCCGCCGAATGTTCAATATCACTACGCGCCGATTTTCATAGAAAATGTTACTTGCATTCCCCCTTCTAATGTCAAGCCAGAATAGCGTTGGCATTCGTGCTATTTAACACAACACGCAAAATGTCCGACAAATATTGTTTACATCGCGTTAATAACAACTCTCTCTTATATCGCCACTGTTTATCAATTTACACGCGCGTTTTTTTACACAGCTCGCGCGCCGTCAAATAAATAAAATGCTTTTAAGTTATAAACTCATAACAATAATTAAAAAAGTCTCGCAACCTCTAACACGGATCTCGAGTTCACGCTCCGAGCAAAACTTCATCTCATCTCTGACTGATTGGCATCGTTGTCCTCCAGCTTAAATGGTTTCGCGGCGAACAAAAGCGGATCACCCGCTTATTGCGCCGAACAGCATAACGAAAAATATTTATTCTTCTCACTTATCAGCGTTTTCCTGACCCATGGTTGCTTCTACATCGTGTCCAAAATTCCTACGATAATTACCGTATCGTCTGATTCGCCTCTGAATGCCTTATTTAATTAAATATTGCAAATCACCACTTGCTATCTTCTCATGACGTCACAACAATGTCTCTTGTTTCGTATTTTTCTAAATGAAAATATAGCCCTTAATTTTTATCTCGCCTCCTAGGCGTTCTCCAAAATCGTGACTACTTTCAAAAATTTTGATAATTTTTGCTCTTTTATTCTGCCAAATTCTAACCCGTTCCCTTTAAGCGTTCTCTTAATATTTATGAAAAACACTATTTGTAATTACTTTCTTCACGGACATGGCACCTACATACTCTTTTTTATTCCGCCGAAATGCACGATTACTAAAATTCTCGAAATTAATCGAACCCCTGGTCGAATTTTGATGATTGTTATTTCAAACGATTTCAAAAATTGTGCTCTATCAAATGTTTGTGTCACATTTCCCTTTCTTCTGCGCATTCATTTCATTTTTTAAAAAATGTTCGTGCGCGGCGCTGCCGTCATTTGTCTCTTCGAATATAATTTATATCATTCTATTGGTATTTTTTTTTTTCATTTAAAGGAAATGATAATTGACTTGGATGATCGTAAATCATTACATGTTTTACAGTTCACTTTGTGAGTTACTTCCGCCCAGTTACTTTGAATAAAGTCAAATACAATTTGATGTTCCACGAACCAAACGATGTTTCCTCTTAACTTACTAATATTTACGTGGTACAGAAAAGATATTGTAATGCTTCGTCAGATCGGGAAAAATGGGATAAATCTTGTTCCTGTGTGTAGTAAATTGCTCCCTCTAGCTCGATGTGTAGTTTGAATCCACGTTTTGTTGGTCCTTGATACCGAAATCTTTTGTTTGTCCTTGATACCATTTACGGCAAAACGTCTGTCCGACCGTTAGTCCGTACGTCTGGGAACAACGATAACGTCTGAATCGTAGGAAGGTCTTTTATTAAACTTAATATTCTTCGATCGGATGCTAATGGCTAACTTGCAAATCTGTGAATTTGAAATTGATATTTTGATGTTTGGGATTACTTTACATGAAGCCTCAAAGACACTTTCAAAATTGTATCAAAAATTGCTCCGAATTTTTAATACAACTGTTCCTTCGGATAAAGTAAAAGACGTTAAAAAATTGCTGAGGACCAATTTTCGATGAAATCTCTGAATTTTTGAAAATTGTAAAATTTCAAAAACCTTTTGGCGTCTTCCTGCAACTTCAATATTGAATTTTTTCCTTAATGAAATCTGTTCTTCGAAGGCAGATCTTTAAAAAAGGTATCGGTCAATTTTTCCAAAATATGTTTAGTTACTTCGTTATTTTGTGTGAAATATAGGCAATTCTTTAACACACATTTTCTCAAAAATGGATTCAAATTTGTCTCTATTTTTTTTCCTTGGATGCAACAAAAGATGCTTAAAAATGGCGTTGGTCACATTTTCGTCCAACTCTGTATTCTCGGAAATTGCGGCCAAAAATGTCATGACTAACATACAAAACTGATGATGGAAATTAATTTCTTAATGAAATCTGGGCTTTAAAAGTAGATATTGAAATAATGTTAATGAAAATATTTGAATTTTAAAAAATTGCAAATGCCAATGTTCACCCTTCTTTTTGTAAACAGACTGTAAGGTTGAACATTCGGTACATATTAGGCAGGTGGTAAATGGATAATGCGAATGGAGTGCTAACTCTAAGGATCTGAGTTCGAATTCCAGCGAGGGTAAAAATTGTTGCTTGGAAGCACTTTTGCAGTTTCCTGTAGTAAAATAACAGTGCATAACCGTTGTAAATAATGCAATAAAGTATGTACTGTGATAACTTCACTAGTTTCATGTGGGAACGGCTTAGGTTATTTAAAGGAACTTGCAATCAACATGAGTGATGATAGAAAGATCAATATTTTCCAATTTATTTACATTGTAGAATTCTGTATCTCAATGTCGCCCAAGCATAAGAAGCTATTTTATTGTATACTATTCAAAGTCTTCAAACCCATACATACAAATAGTAGTGCTGGAGATTGGATGTAATGTTAAAACATTACTCGTACTGATAGGGATGTTGATCATCGCAAAGTGTTATTGAGTACCATTTTTTCATAATTATTCAAGGTAGATCTGTTTTCTACCCTTTAAACACTTCCTTCTTGGTGAACAATTTACTGTTATTGCCCATCTGGTTCTGCCGACCTATCGATTTTGATCAACCATTGGATCAACCATTTGTATGATTCTTGCTTTCGATGATTTACAAACAAAAACAACTTGTGAATATTTTTCTATCGGAATTTTTCATTTTTTTTTATGTAAATCAAACTTTCCTCATCCCAAAGAATATATTCACTTACTTGTTTCTGCAAGCGTTTCTACTGACTCGAATCCATATTGAGCGGTGACACGTATGCGTGTCGAATACGAGAATGGATGCAGCGTATCCGCATAAAACCGCGCTCTTCAGCAGTCAGGGAACGCGCGGCGGTGCTCGGCGCGGGCAGCGGCCGGCGACCGACATCTTGAACGCGCTGCGCGCCACCTGGAGCACGCGAAGTGGGCCGAGCGCCGGCACTCGCTTCGCAACGCCGCGCCGCGCCGCCGCTCAGTGGACCGGAAATTTCGTTTAGCAGGCAGAAACGTGTGTTCTGTTTGGTGCATAAAAACAATAAAAAGATTGAAGACGTGTTGTATTACTCGTTAATCGTTCCGGGGGTATAAAAATTATTATAGAACGTTTATGCGCATAAAAACAATGTCGTGTTGTATTATAACGTATAAAAATTATTATAGAATCCGTTTGGAAATGCAATAAAAAGATTGAAGCGTGTTGTACTCCGTTCCATAAAACCGTTCGCTCTACTCGTTAATCGCAGTCAGGGAACGCGCGGCGGTGCTCGTGCGCGGGCAGCGGCCGGCGACCGACATCTTGAACGCGCTGCGCGCCACCTGGATTGGTGCACGCGAAGTGGGCCGAGCGCCGGCACTCGCTTCGCAACGCCGCGCCGCGCAGGCAGAAACGTGTGTTCTGTTTGGTGCATAAAAACAATAAAAAGATTGAAGGCGTGTTATATTACTCGTTAATCGTTCCGGGGGTATAAAAATTATAATAGAATCCGTTTAACAGGCCGAAACGTGTATTCTGTTTGGTGCATAAAAACAATAAAAAGATTGAAGGCGTGTTATATTACTCATTAATCGTTCCGGGGGTATAAAAATTATAATAGAATCCGTTTAGCAGGCAGAAACGTGTGTTGTTTGGTTCATTAAAAACAATAAAAAGATTGAAGGCGTGTTATATTACTCGTTATTCGTTCCGGGGGTGTAAAAATTATAATAGAATCTCATTCATATGATAGGTATATAAATAATGCATAAATGCAGATTTAAATGTATGTTTACTTATAAATAATAGAAATAATTTAACCTCTGTTTAATGAAGAAATGATACGTTGTGTACAACAACGAGATAAGTGTGTACTCTAACGTCTCACCAGTGTAACTTAATTATTTTTTATTTATTTATTTATTTACTTATTTACTTATTTACTTATTTACTTATTTATTTGCTTATTTGTTTATTTATTTATTTATTTATTTATTTATTTATTTGTTTATTTATTTATGGAATTTGTGTCCAACTGAGCAGAGATCGGCTTAATTTAGCTCAGAGCTGCTGTCTCTGCAGTGACACTGACAGGAAGGTCCTAGTTTCGAGTCCCGACGGTGCGGATTTTCGTCACTAGCTAGAGAGCTAGGTCGAATTCATCTGCTGGCTGGAAGAGAAGTCTAGTGACCGGTTAGGGCGGTGCCCCGCTGGTGGGAGATACCCGGTTCGGAAAACCCCACTAGCCGACAGTAGGCCGGCGCCGGATCGCGCCATCCAGCGGGGGAAGATCACCGCCACCTCCCGAAGAAAAACATACACTACACTTACGGGTCTAATGACCTCTGAAGTTGACGCGTCCAGAATCGTTAATAATCAATCAATCTATCAATCAATCCCCGCAAGTCGACGTTTAGTCTGCGTTGGATCTCATCATCCAACGAGGAAGAAACAGTCACCTCAGAGGATAAAACATTCACTACCCAAGCGGGACTAATGAGCATGACAATTGGTGTGACCGGAAATAATCAATCAACTGCCCAGTACAACCAACTGGCCCATGACCGGAAACAATCAATCAACCTGCCCATGAATGATGATGTAATTAGTAGATTTTAGAAGTAATGATGACGAGATGACTATGATGAAGAAACAGGGGAATGAGAAATAGGGAGGACCTCAATAAAACCTGCCGAGAGCATGCTTTGTCAACCACAAATTGTATTTGGTTTAACCGGCTATGGAATCCGAGTCTCAACTTTCGTAGGCGTATGCGCTACCCATTACGCCTCGAGTTCCGTCTTATTAATAAAAATAATCCATACATTAAAATTCATGGTTAAGTGTGCAATTATTATTTTATTGATGACAAATACTCAAAAACAATTTTTTCAAGTACGATTTAAACTTTAGTGCTACAAACCTTTATTCATAATGTATTCATTAATTCTCGGGTAACATATTTAATTATAAATATCAATACATCTTGTTTGGAGAAAGAAAAAACGTACATTTAATATTATAAATTCTTTCGTGAGGTAGTTTTCTACTGATACACTCTAGCGCTTTTGTAAAAACCAAAAATTAGAAAAGCTGAATCTTTTGTATCTCATCTGTAATCTACATCTCATTCAAGAGAATTAATTGCCGTATTAACAATCCTCTGAAATTACATTAAAACATTCGTCCTAGATTGGTTGATAGTCTGTTTTTGGAATATACTAGCTTCTCTGCTATAATTCGACCACAAAAGCTTTTCAGCGTTAACTCTTGAAGTCTATGCTGAAACACGTTTCAAGATTTTTCATGCATCATTAAATTGAATATATCAATATGAGGGCCATATTTCTCCACCTAAGAGCTTTGGGTGTCTCGTTCGCTTTATCCCCAGGGCGTTGCGCCGGTAATCTCCAAGAAAAGAACAGGTAAACCGCTTATCAGAATAGACAACCTACGAACTATATAACCAAGCTGACACCAGAAACTCGCTGATAGTGTAAACATCAAGCAAGTTGTTTCTAACCAATGACTACCCAGCCATCGACATGGTGGAACGTAAGGAATTGCATTCAAGCTAGTCGCTGATAATGCTGGTCATATTTTACTTTCTCGCTTAACTTCATAAGTAGAAAAAGAATTGTAATTGTGCGCCTCAAAAAGGCTACATTTCAATAGAAAAATTCTTGTTGATGGTCCCTGGTAACAAAAAAGTGAATAAATCTTGTTCCTGTGTACAGTAAGTTACTACCCTTAACCCGTCGTCTAGTCAGAATCCATGTTTTGTGGATATTTGATACCGAAATATCTAAAATCCTGCCAGGAACAAGAATCGAACCTACGACCTCCCGACCAACAAAACATTCAATCGGAGGCAAGTACATATGCTATCGCATCCTGTAATATTGAAATAAGAAGTTCCCAACGGAGTCAATATCGACCCTTCGGGGGACGATGTTTAATTTGGGAGTTTATCGAGATTATGAGATTGACTGAGGCTCAAAATTATTAAATCCTGCCATCAACAATATTCGAACTTACGACCTCCCGACCAACAAACCTTCATTTGGAGACAAGTACTCATTCATAAGCTATCGCAAACTGTAATATTTAAATAAGAGTTTCCCAACGGGGTTGATATCGACCCTTCGGGGTGGATGGTTAATTTGGGGGTTAATCAAAATTATGGGATCGACTGGGGCTCCATAACTGAATATGAACCGACATATCGCAATGCTCATGATGAAGAATCTATTTATTATCTATTTATTAAAAATATTAATGAAGTTAACGCTTAATTATTTGCATACATAGATCTTCAAAACATCTAATAGCAAATTACAAATTCGCTCCTCTTCTTCCGTTTTCATCATTCATCTTTAGGCTGATTAAAAAACTCTAGTAATAACTATGTATTTACTACATTACTGTATCGTGTAAGAAAATTATACGCACTGCAGAAATGTTATGGTCGGTTTAAAAAAAAGTTCAACATACACTGCATTTTGTAACCAATGGAGAACAATGATGATTAGAAACTCGTTACTCTCACTCAGAAGCGGAAGCGTCTTTTATGATTGGAAATGGAGATATTTACGAAACAAATAGTATGCGGAATTATATTTTAGTAATTTATGTTAAATTCTTAATGCAATGACAGAGAGTATTGTAGAGAAAGTGTAAAGGGGGGACAATGAAGCAAACAATTCTTTAGAAAAGAAACCGATGCACGGAAAAGTTTGGAAATCGTGTTACACATTTATGAACTAAACAAGGCATGTCACAAAGCAGCAGGTGTAAAGTAATGCGTTTACAATGTACATAACGTATGAGTTTAATGTGTTGTCTATTGATGGAATATATAATATATATATATATATATATATATATATATATATATATATATATATATATATATATATATATATATAAAAGAAAGTCGTGTTAGTTACACTATTTATAACTCAAGAACGGCTGTACCGATTTGGCTGAAAGTTGGTGAGCAGGAAGCTTAGAAGGCCAGGAGACGGACATAGGATAATCCCGTTCGACAGCGTTCCTGTGTGAGAACGCACGTTAAATTATTCATTAATTTGGGGCGTATTCCGGGACCTAAACTTTTAAAAATCAAGTATTGCATAAACGTTCGATGCAATAAAAATGCTTATGTACAACAGAATGGACTGGTTTAAATGGACCGCGAGCCGTCATTTGGACCGCGTGCGCGCGGCGCTCGGCCCGCTGCGCGGCGGCAGCGGCGGAGAATCGCGCGAGAGGGAGAGACGCACTCGCGTCCGCGCTCCAGAGGCGCTTTCTCTTCCAGGCGAGTGAGTGGCGCGACCAACGAAGGAGTGGCGAAAGTGCACCGCTGGACCGCACGCGGAAGCCTTCGACCAACGCGCCGTCGCTCGTTCTCGGATTGGAGTGCCGATTCCCGGTCGTTTCTGCGGTTCCGCAACGTGTGCGAAGAAAATGGATGAATACATGAAGGAATGTATGAAGAGTAAAAATGAAAGGGTGAATAAATGAGAAAACTCTTATTCCTGGGCCCTATTCATAAAAATTAGATAAATAATGTTGCTGTATACAGTAAATTACTTAATATATCACGTAGGTAGCTAGAATACATGTTTTGTGGGTCATCGTTTCAGAAAAATCGATTGCCGGTCAAACGCCTGTCTGTCTGTGGTCAACGCTAGCCACCAAACCGTTCAGCCGAGTTTTTCCAAAATTTATATTCCCTAATCGATCCTTTTTTTAAACAATTGTTTCTTCTAAAATGGTGCCATTTTTTCTCCTCGTATGTATTACGGGATGGTAAAAAATATAGCGCTTGTTCCATTTTCGGCGAACTCTGGATTTCCGAAAATTGCGAAGTTAACCTTCAAAACTGCAAAACTGAAGATAGAGATTTTTACCTTAGACGAAGTCTCTTCCAAAATTTCAACTCTTTACAAAAGATCATGTACATCTTTTTGAAAAAAGAGTAGTTTTCGCCTAATTTGGGCTTGAAATTAATGCTATGTATATATAAAATACTTTTTCAAAAACCTCTCTTATTTTATTTCCTATTTTTTTTTCCACGGGTAGAAGAGACACGCTTAAAAGAATAGCGCGGGTCTCATTTTCGTTGAACTCTCCGTATTCTCGAAAATTTGCAAATTTAGAAATAATGCGAGAGAGTATGTGCTGTTAGATACACTAGTTTCCAGTTGCTTCCGCACGATGTATCTGGATTCTTGAGTTTCCTCTGCTACACTTCTCGTAGACATGTTCGGGTTCAATGGAATAGATGGTTGAGAGGCATGTACCCCTGCCTTAGACCTTCAAAATATGCGAACTCCTTCATAGAAATTAATAAACAAATAAGACTCTTATTTTTTTAATATTATTTTTATATAATATTTTTTTAAGTTTAAGTTAATGTATGTTAATTTAAGTTTAGTTTAATTTATGTTAATATATTAAGTTTTCAATAATAGTAAATTTCGTAAAAAAAACCTGTTGTCCTGGTCGGAAATGTGCAAAGTTTTGCCGTCTGTGTATTATGAGCGCAAGTAGAAGCACTTGAGTAGCTTGTGCAAACGGCCGGATGATATTCTGAGAATCAATTATCTCGACAGCGGGAGTCAGCAGTTCTGAAGATTCTTGGGCACTCCTTGTGGTTGCAGCAATATTCGTACGATTTTTAGTCCTTCTTACGTTTCAATCTGTCACTGATCTGTCACTTGCCATCTGGTACGGAAAGTCTTGCACTGAAAATATGATTACATTGTATATCTAAATCACGGGCAAATTTTACGTGAAAATGTTACTTATAAGAACGCTATAATATTGTCAACGAGTCAATCGATCATTATTGGGTGTGTTTTGTAGATAGTTGACAGACTTCCACAAATTCTATATTAAAAATTTGGTGCCATTGTTAAGACAATTTTGAAAATGCTTCTGAGGCTTCATGTAAAGTACTCTCAACAATCAAAATATCCGTTTGAATCTCCCAAAGCCTCGAGTTCATTCAGATCGATTGAGGAATATTAATTTTGAAGAAAATCAGCTGAACGGTTTAAGCGCCAGAGTTGACCACAAACAGACAGACAGACAGACAGACAGACAGACAGACAAGCGTTTTGCTGTCAATCGATTTTTCTGTATCAAATACTCACAATACAAAGATTATGGCTACGCCCCGTGTTAGTGGATTTTTCTATACTTAGCAGCATGATTCATCTACTTTTTCGTTACCAGGGACTGACAATAAGAGTTTTTCTGCCGAAAATTCGCCATTTCCCGGAACATGATTATATAACTTTATTTTCTTACGAAGTACTTCGTAAGACGTGAAAGTGAAAACAAACAACGCTGCTGAGTAATTGTTGCGCCACGGCAGTAGAAGCAACCGTAGACTGTGGTGGTCAATCAATACTGCACCCAAAACAATCCCATTTTCCACGCAGCCTATGATTATAGCCTTCCGAGGAGCATTACCATTTAAGTCGCAGTTCCACTTATTGTGAAAGGGCTTAAGTCGCATATGCGACAAGTTGCAGTCATACAAGTTCAGTTGCTTGCGCGAAGAGTCGCAATAACAAGTCCAGCCCCACGCGCACTTGTAATTGCAACCCAGAGCGCATGCACACATAATTTTCCATTGATTTTCCATTCCTTTGGCAATCAGCTTTTCCCCTTGTTTCCATGAATGGGTATCGTCGCGAGTTCTGAATCGGAATTTTTGTATATTTTAGGCTTCAGAAGATGAAAGGGAACTTGAAATTTCGATGAATCCCCCTAAATAAGTATCACAATAATTTAAAATATTTTTTCCTTTGTATTTTCGAGGGATGGTTTTTTAAAAAGTATTACATAAGTTTTCAATGTAAATTAACGCGTTCATTATTTTTATCCTTAATGAAATAGTTAAAAATTTTTTTTTTACTTATTTATGTTTTATAAAAACTATGCAAGTTAAAATTAAGTATTATAAAACTATGTTTCAAAATTGAAAGTGAGCTCATATTCAACGGGGACCGAATGCGAGTACCTAGTTGCCGTTCAAGCAGTGACATTCAATTGCAGGTGAAGTGTCTGATTAACGTTTCGGTGCATTTCAACTGCTGTGGTCATTATTCCCGCTAGTGTAGTGAATGTTTTTGTGCCTGGAGGGAGTGGTGTACCTCCTCCGCTAAATGGTGAGATCCGACGCCGTTCTACAAACCGTCTTGCCCAGGATTTCCACCCACAAGTATCTCCCCCCGCTGGACACCGCCCCACACGAAACAAGCTCTAACCTCCCGACATGTGGGGTAGTGAAGTGTTTTAAATGTGTGTGTGTGTGTGTGTGTGTGTGTGTGTGTGTAAGGGGAGGGGATGGGGCATAGATAAGGAAGAAAATATCTCGCGCGGTGTGGGGCCAATTTGTTAGGATTCTCCTCTGGCATTCACCTGGTACTGATAGAAGAAACCACGGAAATCAGAGCAGCCGGCCGCTAGAACAGACAGGATGAATTCAATATTTATATTACTGGAAGCAACGTGGAGGCTTGAAGTCTATGAGACAATTTCCTCCATACCCTACTAAATGTAAGGAAATTTCAATTTATTATCGTACAATATGCACCTAAGGAAAAATAAGTGTTGAACGTCCCTTGAAGAAATGGAATGAACAATTTCGAGACGGAACAGATCAAGAAGTCTAATCCTTGCTCTCGATGATGATGAAGATGATGATGCTGATGAAGTTTCAATTTTCTATTAATCAATTATTTGGAGACAACAATGCAAAGTATGAGAAGATAAATGTGATTCCAGATCGATATTTTTTATGGCGAATGTTTATTCTCTATCCTTCTGAGATTTGTGCAATATTACATCCTTCTACCTCATGACTGTCAGAGTTATTTCGTATAATGAGAAGTATCACGATATCGGGCCTTAGGGTGTCAAAATACCAATAACAGGGTTGTCGGATCAACTTGTTACAGCCAGGCTGAATTGGACCTAGCTATCTAATAAGTGTAGAAAATTCACCACCGTCAAGACTCGAACCTAGGACCTCCCAATCAGAGTCACTGGGAGCGGTGGCTCGGTGCACCAACTGATGTCACTGCAGTGCCTCTGACCGGGAGGTCCTAGGTTTGAGTCCGGACGGCGACAGGATTTTCGTCACTAGCTTCGCAGCTAGGCCGAATTCAGTCGCTATCTGGAGAAGAATTCTCGCGGCCGGCTGTTTTCTCGGTAGTTTTCCGTGTTATATCCGATCAACTCCAGACGAATGCCGGAGCAGTACCCTCGCAAACGGGCCACGGAACGCGCGCGATCTTTCCTGTCTCTTCCTTGCCCTATCCTCACCCCTTACACACACACACTTTACACTAACATGTACTACACTACCACACATGCCGGGAGACCGGGGAATTAGAACTTGCCCCGCCTGTGGCGGTGCCCCACTGGGGAGACACCTGGTTAGGGAAACCCCGCTAGTCGACTGTAGGTCGGCGCCATCTAGTGGGGGACGATCACCGCGACCTCCCAATGAAAAAACATGCACTACACTAACGGGACTAATGACATTAGTTGACGCGCCCGGAATCACTAACAATCAATCAATCAACCGATCAGAATCGCTACAGCGACAGCGGCAATATTAGCTCAGAGTTAAATTCAGCTCGTATCAAATTGTCCGAGCAAACGCAGCGGTAGCAATAGTCGCTTCCGTTTCTATTGCGCAAACCTCCAACCCTCCCTCGCCTTTGCCCGCCCTGCGCGGCTTCTGTGCGGGGGCGCGATGACGTCAGCGGGAGTTGCGAGGCAACAGCGCGGCGCGCGCTCGTATCTCTGCCAATCGGTCGCAGTGAACAGACGAGCGGCGATTTCCATGCCCTCGAACCACCCGGACATATCGCGTGACATCTCCGGAATAGAATACCGGAATAACATCGTCAAGTCCAGGAATTTGATGTCTTAGAGAGGGATGATGTATTAAGGGAAAATAATGACAGAGGTCGAAGTACTTTTGACTTTTCTTCTTCCATGGGACCTAACCAATATTTTTCTGTTGATTGGTTGCGAAATAAAAGAAAAGTTCTGTCATTACGCAAAGGTTTCTTTTTGAGGTTAGACCATGAGAAAACATGATTTAAACATTTTACCCACTGTTTTAACTGTCTATTATATGTCTATCTGCCGCCACCCCTTCATTAAGCCTAAGAAAGACGTGAAGCATTTCCAGAAATCCTGAACAACATGCTTCAATACATACATGCAGCTCAAGTTATATGTGCAATATTTCACAGCGCACATTTGATACTAACATATCAATTAAATTAAACATATGTGTGACAAGTCGACCCGACAGCAAGTTGGTATTTTGACACCTTAAGGCTTGATATTGTGTTACTTCTCATTATACGAAATAACTCTGACAGTCATGAGGCAGAAGGATGTAACATTGCTCAAATTCCGGCAGGATAGAGAATAAAAACTCACAATAAAAAGAATCGAGATGGAATCACATGATTCTTCTCAAACTTTGCATTTTTGTCCCCAAATAATTGATTAAGAGAAAATTTAAATTTCCTTACAGATATTTTGTAGGATATGGAGGGAATTGCCTCATTGACTTCTCAAGCCTCCAAGCTGCTCCTGGAAAATAAATATTAAATATGAATATCGAATATATATAGAAAGTATCTAAGTATTTAATTATTGGCATACCTACGGTATGAAAAGTGAAGTATACACACCAGAATCAGTATCACAGCAGTTCACGTCAGAGAACTAGGAGTACATATGCTGCAAAACGATGCAAGGAGAAAGGAACAATATTACCCATATACCGGCAGGGCAGCCAAACAGAATTTACGAACCAAATGACGCGTGATGGTCGGGAAGAAAAAAGCAATTTTAGAGGTTATAAGAGACGGCATTTCATTGTATTTCAACAGTAAATTAAACCAAAAATTTCGTCTATTTTAAATATGAATTTCATTAGGAATTCGTGCCTGCCTCGGTGCAGGTGCTTTAAGCTACGACCAAGAATGCGTAGTTGTTTGAGGGTTCGAGTTCCTCTTAAGACATGGATATATTCACTATGTGGTCCTTTGTAATTACCTTTTCCTTACCACATAAAATCATTACCTACACTTTCACCTACCACATGAGAATATCTGTGTGTGTGTGTGTAAGGGGAGGGGATGGGGCATAGATAAGGAAGAAAATATCTCGCGCGGTGTGGGGCCAATTTGTTAGGATTCTCCTCTGGCATTCACCTGGTACTGATAGAAGAAACCACGGAAATCAGAGCAGCCGGCCGCTAGAACAGACAGGATGAATTCAATATTTATATTACTGGAAGCAACGTGGAGGCTTGAAGTCTATGAGACAATTTCCTCCATACCCTACTAAATGTAAGGAAATTTCAATTTATTATCGTACAATATGCACCTAAGGAAAAATAAGTGTTGAACGTCCCTTGAAGAAATGGAATGAACAATTTCGAGACGGAACAGATCAAGAAGTCTAATCCTTGCTCTCGATGATGATGAAGATGATGATGCTGATGAAGTTTCAATTTTCTATTAATCAATTATTTGGAGACAACAATGCAAAGTATGAGAAGATAAATGTGATTCCAGATCGATATTTTTTATGGCGAATGTTTATTCTCTATCCTTCTGAGATTTGTGCAATATTACATCCTTCTACCTCATGACTGTCAGAGTTATTTCGTATAATGAGAAGTATCACGATATCGGGCCTTAGGGTGTCAAAATACCAATAACAGGGTTGTCGGATCAACTTGTTACAGCCAGGCTGAATTGGACCTAGCTATCTAATAAGTGTAGAAAATTCACCACCGTCAAGACTCGAACCTAGGACCTCCCAATCAGAGTCACTGGGAGCGGTGGCTCGGTGCACCAACTGATGTCACTGCAGTGCCTCTGACCGGGAGGTCCTAGGTTTGAGTCCGGACGGCGACAGGATTTTCGTCACTAGCTTCGCAGCTAGGCCGAATTCAGTCGCTATCTGGAGAAGAATTCTCGCGGCCGGCTGTTTTCTCGGTAGTTTTCCGTGTTATATCCGATCAACTCCAGACGAATGCCGGAGCAGTACCCTCGCAAACGGGCCACGGAACGCGCGCGATCTTTCCTGTCTCTTCCTTGCCCTATCCTCACCCCTTACACACACACACTTTACACTAACATGTACTACACTACCACACATGCCGGGAGACCGGGGAATTAGAACTTGCCCCGCCTGTGGCGGTGCCCCACTGGGGAGACACCTGGTTAGGGAAACCCCGCTAGTCGACTGTAGGTCGGCGCCATCTAGTGGGGGACGATCACCGCGACCTCCCAATGAAAAAACATGCACTACACTAACGGGACTAATGACATTAGTTGACGCGCCCGGAATCACTAACAATCAATCAATCAACCGATCAGAATCGCTACAGCGACAGCGGCAATATTAGCTCAGAGTTAAATTCAGCTCGTATCAAATTGTCCGAGCAAACGCAGCGGTAGCAATAGTCGCTTCCGTTTCTATTGCGCAAACCTCCAACCCTCCCTCGCCTTTGCCCGCCCTGCGCGGCTTCTGTGCGGGGGCGCGATGACGTCAGCGGGAGTTGCGAGGCAACAGCGCGGCGCGCGCTCGTATCTCTGCCAATCGGTCGCAGTGAACAGACGAGCGGCGATTTCCATGCCCTCGAACCACCCGGACATATCGCGTGACATCTCCGGAATAGAATACCGGAATAACATCGTCAAGTCCAGGAATTTGATGTCTTAGAGAGGGATGATGTATTAAGGGAAAATAATGACAGAGGTCGAAGTACTTTTGACTTTTCTTCTTCCATGGGACCTAACCAATATTTTTCTGTTGATTGGTTGCGAAATAAAAGAAAAGTTCTGTCATTACGCAAAGGTTTCTTTTTGAGGTTAGACCATGAGAAAACATGATTTAAACATTTTACCCACTGTTTTAACTGTCTATTATATGTCTATCTGCCGCCACCCCTTCATTAAGCCTAAGAAAGACGTGAAGCATTTCCAGAAATCCTGAACAACATGCTTCAATACATACATGCAGCTCAAGTTATATGTGCAATATTTCACAGCGCACATTTGATACTAACATATCAATTAAATTAAACATATGTGTGACAAGTCGACCCGACAGCAAGTTGGTATTTTGACACCTTAAGGCTTGATATTGTGTTACTTCTCATTATACGAAATAACTCTGACAGTCATGAGGCAGAAGGATGTAACATTGCTCAAATTCCGGCAGGATAGAGAATAAAAACTCACAATAAAAAGAATCGAGATGGAATCACATGATTCTTCTCAAACTTTGCATTTTTGTCCCCAAATAATTGATTAAGAGAAAATTTAAATTTCCTTACAGATATTTTGTAGGATATGGAGGGAATTGCCTCATTGACTTCTCAAGCCTCCAAGCTGCTCCTGGAAAATAAATATTAAATATGAATATCGAATATATATAGAAAGTATCTAAGTATTTAATTATTGGCATACCTACGGTATGAAAAGTGAAGTATACACACCAGAATCAGTATCACAGCAGTTCACGTCAGAGAACTAGGAGTACATATGCTGCAAAACGATGCAAGGAGAAAGGAACAATATTACCCATATACCGGCAGGGCAGCCAAACAGAATTTACGAACCAAATGACGCGTGATGGTCGGGAAGAAAAAAGCAATTTTAGAGGTTATAAGAGACGGCATTTCATTGTATTTCAACAGTAAATTAAACCAAAAATTTCGTCTATTTTAAATATGAATTTCATTAGGAATTCGTGCCTGCCTCGGTGCAGGTGCTTTAAGCTACGACCAAGAATGCGTAGTTGTTTGAGGGTTCGAGTTCCTCTTAAGACATGGATATATTCACTATGTGGTCCTTTGTAATTACCTTTTCCTTACCACATAAAATCATTACCTACACTTTCACCTACCACATGAGAATATCTGTGCGTAATCATTCACCCCTCCTGATAATCCCTCAGTTTTTATTCAATGCCAAAAACATTTATCCAGGAAAGGAAAGATTAAAAATGTATGCTTTTTGTCTTGTCCACACCCATAAATCTTTGCGACACTTACCATCAACATAATCATCATCAGATAAAGGAATCCTACATAATGTGTAAGGTTATGAAAACCACCACGGTAATTACCTGTCCAGGAAAAGGGAGGCTTTAAAGTCATAAGCCTACTACATAGATGGATTGATTTTTCCGGCCACTACTATGGTCATAAGTCCCGTACGTGTAGTGCGTGTTGGCGATGATCTTCCCCCGCTGGGTACTGAGATCCGACATTGACCTACCATCAGCTAGCGAGGTTTCCCTCAACAGGTATCTCCCACCAGGTGTGGACCGCCCCCCCCCCCGCCTGGTCCGAGCTGTAAACGCCCGACTGGTCTCCCGACATGTAAGTCTCCCGAAGTGTAAGTTAGGGAGAGGATAGGGCAAAGAAGAGGAAGGAAGGATCGCGCGTGGTCGGTGGCCCGTTTGTTAAGGTACTGCTCCGGCATTCGCTTGGTGTTGAACGGAGAAACCACGGGAAACTTCTGATCAGAGCAGCTGACTGCTAGAAGTATGCTCCAGACAGCGGCTGTATTCAACCCAGCTATCTAGCTGGTGTCGAAAATCTGCCGCCGTTGGGACTCGAACCTTATCCTGATAGCAACTACTGCAACAACATCGATTGATGCCCTAAGCCATGATCGGCAATCCAGTTTGGTACTCACCGTCATCAACCAATGAGAATTCCTAATTTCTTACTATGATTACATTGTCTTGCTCTCAGAATTTTAATTCACCGTGTCTGTTACTTTCTTAGGAAGCCGCCATTTTATCCTCAAAAGAATGTTTGATCTACCGAGCATCAATAAATGTTCGTAGAAGTACCATTTCCAAACAAGGACACTAATTAAATTTGCGACATGCGCAGTTGTTAAGGAGTCAACACAGGATAGAAGAAGAAGTTGTTTCTTTCACAGTTGCAGTTGTCCCAATCGCTAGATTAATTGAAAATAAACGCTTCCAAGGCCACACCCGCTAAACGACCCCCGCTCACAATAGTATTGGTCGGAACAAAAGAATCTCCAGCAGCAGATGTTAAGAGAATCCAGAGGAGCCATCCATCCACAACCGGCGTTGGAGCATGCTGCTTCTCTTTCATAATATTGCGCAAACACGCATTTCTTCATGCGCACACAAGAACGTATACAATAGTTCCGTTGGGACGTTTCTCATCACCGCCTTGATACGGCGTCGATGGCGACGTCTTCAGGCCTATGCAACACTGGCTTACTTACACTCTGCTTCCAGATTTGCGATTCGCTTTATGATAATATCAAGAGAGGCTTCATTTCGTGGCGGGATATTGTTGAAAACATTTCGCACCTTCTAAAACATTTGGATAAATGCGTTTGTTTGAAATGTATATATTCCAGATAATAATGATACGTTACTATGTGTAAAACATGAGTTCTGTATTGATGTTTTTTGTCATTGAGTTTCAAAATAAGGTTACTTCCTACATATTTTCATATACGTACGATTTACAATATAGAATACGAAGTGTAAACCTTAGTAGTAACTTTCGGTGTTCAAAACAAGTGGCTGTGCCTTGATGTTTTGTAAATGGCCGGGCCATGCGGTATTGCTAGAGGCAGATTATGAGATTGCTAGAGGCAGATCCTAGCGTTTGTGCGTTACCCTTCCTGATCTGACATCATCGCAAACATCCGCACTTCCTTTGGTTGCGCCAGCTTCTTCTCTCATCTCGTGATGTCAGATTCCTTCCTCGCAGGCAAGACTTGGTACACGCGTGTTGCGTGGGTTGCATAGCTGAAAGTTATGGAGGCGTATCGCTGAATCGATCAGAGAACTAACGTTAGTTCCGTCCCTTGACCTTGCGGAATCGCGTGCAAGCTGCGGCATCAATAGTCGCGATTAGAGCGAGGACAATTACAGTGGGATGGGGGTGGAGAAGGAGTTTATTTTGCTCTGGATTTGCTGAAAACTTAAGGAAAGCACGCGATTGTGCTTGGTACTAGTCGTCGGCTGCTTGTCAACCTTGCGTTGACCTTCGTGTGCTTGCTGGCTCGTTAGAGGCAAAACGCACGGAATGCATACAATTTCAATTATGAAGAAGGAAATACGTAGTTCAATGAATCTAGTAGGAAGTTTGTTTGCGATCTTTTTTCCTAGTTCTTTTTTTCTGCGGTTTTTTTCAAAGTAATCGATCTGCTGGAAAAAGAGTCACCATAGCCAGGCTCTTGTCGCAGGGATGAAAACGTAGAATCTATTTTATGAAAAATTACTATTTTCAATTCTTGTCTTTTACTTGATGTTACTGTTTCAATGATTTACATTGCAAAATTTTGTTTTGAAATAATAGCAGTACTTATTTACATTGCATTCTTTTTGTGCATTCTTACAACATTTTCGCTTATACTCGCTATGATCTGAGCGTTCAGGCTTCAGGTTGAGTTTTTTTAACTGTTCTTATATTTTTTTTCGTTTAGTCGGTTAAAATTTAATTATAAATTAATAAACCCGGCAACTGTCGAATTGAATTGTACCCCGCGTGAAAACTAATGTTGGACGTTACTAAAAATGTTTTAAAGGAGTAAAGCGCCACAGACTTTATCATTTGGAAAACTAACTTCTATTGACTTGCGTTTGGATTAGCTTTTCATTTTTACCCCATCCACGTCCCACCTAATACCTAAGAATTGACACATAAAAGATATTTTTCACATTTTCACAATTTTTAGGTAGAATTGTGCTGTTAATACTGTGTTTGTAATTGTGCATGTAATGTTTCAATGTCCGCCAAAAACAAATAAAAAAGTTATATGAAACATATAACTAACTTAATGGTTTGTTCCGAATGAAAGCTTGAATTTCAAAACTTCAAATAGGATTATAGATTAAAATGAAAAGAATACTAAAATTTAACTTTCATCCTACATTCATATATTCATTTTAGGTTAGTAGTTGCAGTTTTATTGATCTGAATAATTTGGAAATGTGTTTTTAGATAAAAAGAGCACGTAAATTGTGTATGAAAATCTGAGGAATGCACTGCACTGAAATTTACTTCTTGATGCGAGTTTCAATTTCCCTTTATCTAGCGACCTTACCCATCTCTCACTCTGCAAATTCAAATGTAAGAAGATTGTCTCGACATCTGAAAAGGAAATACAGAATTTTGTACTGAAGGGCGTTGCAGTGTTATTCGTGGAGACGACGCGTTTGGACTTAAAATGGTTTGCAATGGACATAAATGAAATGGGAAATGGATATAAAGTAATTTTTTTTCGTCTTACCTTAGTGCAATTTCTTCACTATGAATTCATTTGTTACTTTTACTTTTAGTATCTGTTCGTATTTTAATTGTTTAGTACAATAATTAAACAGCTAATTCAATTAATTTATTCCAATGTTGAACTAAATTAATTAGAATATTCAATTATTTTTGGAATAATGGATTTCAACTATTTGTGAAATAATGGGGATAAAACAAATGACAAGTGGAACAGTTTGTAAAAGTAGCATTCTTCGTTTTAATCCAATTTCTGAAAACATTGTTAGTACTACTCGCGCAACCTTTCTTGAACGATGACGTTTCCCCCTCTCTTGTGCAATATACAGTTGAAGGCAAAAGCTCGTTGCAAGCACTCATGACAACATTCCAAACATTAAAACTTGGTTGGCGCGAAACAGAAGCTAGTCAAAGTTAGTTGCTTTCATAGTCGAGAACTTCTGTTTAGCTTTATTACCATTATCTAAAGAAATGGCTCAGGCAGGTCCAGGTCCTTGAAGGGAGACACCTAAAACTCCTATCTACTGTTCCTGCTGTTGCCTACCCAGAGCGATGACCTGGCCACGCACGTAGTAGGTTTGACTTTGATTTTCCAGAGTTTGTCATTACTGTAAATACTCTAGTGGCCGACTTTGTGACTAATATCCCCCTCCGCCCGCATTCTTCAATCCATCGTTCAAGAAAAGTTGCGCGAGTAGTACGCCGTCATGCAATTTCTCTAAAGTTGATGACTGTTTTCTGAAAACGACTTTAAAGTGAATTACAACGCAATATGAGAATAATTCGAGCGCATTTTATTCAACAAATTAAATGTCACAACTGCGATTATACAAAATTGAACTGTTAGTAACCTTATTCACTTCTCATCCCGTGAACGAAGTTTCTTAGAAACCCAATATTTGTGACAATGACTTGCGTTAATCTCAGGACACTGGAATAATATTTATTTTAAAAGTTATTTGTATGTCACCTCGACCTATCACCAAACCCGTCGTGATTAGGTAAAACATTGCCAGTCATTCTTATTTTGTCACAAAGTTTTACAAAGCTTGGATAACTCGGTGCAACCAATACAATCTAGATGGTGTTGGTCCAACATGTGCGATAACGCTAAGCATATCCCCGGCTCCCGACGAAAGCGTTGCAGTGACATTCGCTGAAAATAAGACCAATATAACAATATTCAATAAGAGTGAAGCAGTGCGACATTGCTACAGTACGTATATCCTTCAACGTACTCCGAAAATAGCCTGCAAGCAACACATTGAATAAATACATATTGCGTAGGTTTCCCATTCGACTGGCCATTCGGACTCCAACTGCTGCGATAAGCATAAAGAAACGTACGGTAACTGAAAGTCCAATAAGGTGACTGAAAAGTTTCGCGCGTTTTTCAAGCTGCAATTGCGAGGAAACTATGGGGAATATACAGATAATGGTACAAATGTTTTCGTTTTTATTTGATGTGTTCTTTCACGTACTACAAGCTTTTAGGAACGTATACAGACATCTGTATATCCGTATATACGTTCGTACAGATGTATATCCGTTCGTCCACAACAAATTAAACCATCAGTATTTTGGAGGCAATGTACAGTGCAGCAGGAAAGTTTCTCTGCAGTCGCACCTTACTTGTGAGAGTGCTAACAACAGAAATTCAAAAGGTGCAGCTTGTAACACAAAACGTGAATTGTCCCCACCACAATCATGACAGATGCTGGAAGTGTTTCCTTCCCTTATTTCATTTCATTTGATTTATTTAGTCAAAGTACAGTATAAACAGTCTGTGACGTATGAGGATGAAGTACCATCTGCGCACATTTTCTTGAGCTCTAGAACACTTAAACTCTAAATAGTTGAATGATGAAAAGAAATTTTTAAAAAAGCAAAGTTAGCAACTTTTGAAAACTAGACATTTTTGCTCTCGAGTTATAGAAAACTTAGAGCGTTTTCAATTCGCCGCACTGGTGCGCACCCAGTCTATAATCTCACTGCGTAGCGCACACGCACTGACTCAGTTCCGGAATCCGTTTCATTCGTAGCTACCCTTCACGCGTGTGGGGCAGCACTGTTGCGGAGCGATGGCGTTTTTGCCCTCCACTAGGGTGGGTTTCAGTGCAACGAATGGAAAACGCTATTATTTGTATCGCTAAACGACCTGCAGATTTTAATTTTTTTTATTATTTTTTGTATTTCTAAGAAAATAAATTCCCCGGCTCTGCTCCTACCACTACTAGCAAAAGGTGAGCTTAACATAACGTGCGCATGGTGAAGCTACAATTATGTCCAGAAGCAAAATAAGGGACCCTTTCAGCATTTTCTGAATGAATCAAGGAAACTGGGCAAAAACCTGATGTTTTCGCAGTGATTTGGTTGCTACTAAAAAAAATTTTTTTAATGGGAATCCCTGACTCGACGCAGTGCGTAGAGACTTTACTGACACGTTAAGGGGAGTATGTAGTGGAAGTTAGACGAAAATTTGAATTTTTTTTCACGTTTTGTATGTTGAAAGTGTGCTGAATATAGTTGTTGTACTTCGGCCGTATCTCAAAGTTTAAAGGCCTTTCCTCAATTATTTAAATTTGCCATGCCCCCTGTCCTGGCGTACGTCAACGTTCATCTGTTTATTAAATTACTCTTGCAATTCTGAGTTAAAAATTAGATTTCGAGTGGAAAAAGCTGATAAAACAGTGGAAGATTCTAGCAAACAAGCAAAAAGAAAATCGAAACATCAAAAAGAAAAACCATGCACTACGCTTACGGAACTAATGACCAAAGCCGTTGACTTGCCCGAAAACACGAAAAAATCAATCAATCAATCTAAAAGAAAAGGGAAGGGGAAGACACAGAGACACAGATTATTTCAAAGTCTATCATTGTGGTTGGTGGGTGTCACTGTTTACTTTGAAGGTAATTTGCCGCACATTTATTTCCAGTGAACTTTGGTGCATTTATCCCAAAAAATATTAAAAATAACATTTTCTAAAAAATTATATTGTACACAACTAAATGTGTTCTTGGTATTAGACTGTTTTTTATGTAAAATAATCTTTCAAAAAACATATATAAAAATCTTTTTTTTAGTAAAAAATTTACATGTAACAAAAACTCATAACTTTTAAATGAAAAGCGTTAATGCAAGAAAAAATTGTCTACCACATTGAAAAATCATCAGAAGTAAACCTGTAAATCATCCGCTGTAAAATAACAAAATGTAACTTTCATTGTTCTTGAGAAAAGTGCACTCTAAGTTTGAAGATTTAACGTTACCAGAAGAAGCATTACATACTCCCTTTAACATGGACCGGGAGCGGTAGTTCAGTGCATCAACTGATGTCACTGCAGCGCCACTGACCGGGAGGTCCTAGATTGGAGTCCTGACGGCGGCAAGATTTTCGACACTAGCTTTTCAGTTAGGTCGAATTCAGCTGCTGTCTGGAGGAGAATTCTAGCGACCGACTGCTCTGATCGGTAGATTTCCGTGGTTTCTCCGATCAACACCAGGCAAATGCCAAAGCAGTACCCTACCAAACGGGCCACGGACCGCGCGCGATCTGTTCTTCCTCTTCCTTGTCCTATCCTCTCCCCTTACACACACACACTTACACTAACATGCACTACACTACCACATATTTCGGGAGCTTAGAGCTTGTCCCGGCTGGGGCGGTTCCCCGCTGGTGGGAGAATCCTGATTAGGGGGAAACTCCACTTGCCGACGGTAGGTCGGCGCCGGATCTCGCCATCCAGCGGGGAAAGATCACCGCCATCTCCCGAGAAAAAACATTCACTACACTCACGGGAAAATGACCTAAGCTGTTGACGCGCCCGGAATCACTGACCAACCAACCCTTAACCTACATGTGTTGGTGCCGCTGTGTTGCAGTGGTCGTTCGTGTGCGAGCGGCGCTGGATGGGCGCCGTGGCGCAGAGCGCCTTCATGTTCGGCGTCTTCACTGGTGCCGTCGTCCTGGGCAGCCTCGCCGACAAGTAAGGACACTCCCACTCGCCACTCTGGCCCCACAACTGCGTGGAGAGGTGCATTGCAACTTATTAATTTGGGAGGACACCTGAAGACAAAAAACAAATGTGTTAATGAAACATTAGGCGAAATAATGATTTCCTTTGGTCATGAAATGACTGCATTTGAAATATAGTTAAAGTCTGGGGAAAATTCTTGTTTTAAAATAAAAGTGATTTTTTTTATTTATACACGATTTTTTTTTAATTTAAGTAGGTTTTTAAAAAGTATATATTATACATAATTTTAATTTTTCACTCGTGGTTTTAAATACGGGAATGAAAAGTTTAGGGATTCTCTTAGCGGTCAAAAGATTATGAATTTCTTAACGATTCGAAATCGGATAATTAGATTACGAATTACGAACGTCACGTAAATCGTCAATATGATTACGAACGTCAAATAAACAAGACAATGTACAAATGACTGTTGACACATTGGCAAAGAATATTTATTAATTTTTTGATTACAGAATGTTTTTAACTTATTTATTGTTAACATTTATATTAAAAACACAATTTGATATATTCTGAAATATTATGCCTGGAACTGTTACGTCTTCGGGCATTGAGCAGTCGTGCTAGGAGTGTCAAGAGAAATTGAAATAGTCTTAACTCTAACTGAAGGACAATTTTTGCTTTGCAAGATCATCCTATTTTTTTATACTCCACTGACTCTTCTAGGTATCCTTCAGCTAACTTTGATGTCTCTTTCGTATGAATCTTTTGATTTTTGAGGAAGTAAACACTCAGTATCAGCTTCAGCTTCCTCAGTTATAATTTCTGGAATATCGCACTCCATACTTACGAAACAAATTGCCAAAACCAGCCGCAAATTCTACACGCTTTAACAATTGTGGCAGTACTGACTACTTCAGATTCGATAATGTAGAAGAACATCTGCATCTAGACGACGAAACCGCTTCGTATGAATGAGATCTCTGTAAAACTCCAAACCTAAAATTGGGAGGTGAATATACAAAAAAATGGTTGTATGCACCTCAGTCGAAATTGAATGATTTTGGACTCGGTTAGTTTACCAACTTCAGTTCTACTCCACTCCGCATTGATTGGTAAACACCTCATCCACAATCATTCATTTTTTGGCCTTGTTACATAAATGAGTGGAAGGCGTCAAATGAGTATCGGTTTTTAACATGGAGCTATGAATATAGGGAGATGGCATAACATCAAAAAACTTGAAGCTACCTCCCCCATATTGGTGATTCCAGACAGCTTGTAGCATAGACAAACTGCGTGTGAGTGCTTTGTGGCTTGTAGCTGTGCTCGTGTTCAGTTGTGTTCTTTGGCATCGCTTTTAATATGCAGTACTAGAAGGTATTGGTTTGACAAACGTGTTTTGGACCCACCAATACGGCGGAGTTGCTTCACTTGCTAAACACAGAAGAGGTTGGTAACGGCACCTCCATGTATTCATAGCTCCATGTGAAGTCGTAGGCTTCCGCAGCCAGAGTCATGAAATTTATCTTGGCTGTCCGGGTGACGCCTCGTTGAAGGCCGTGTTGCCGACGTTTCGATCATCTTGTGATCTTCCTCAGAGCTGGTCGGCGGCGGGATGGTCTGCGCTCGGGTTTATACTTTGATGATCGTGGCGCTCAAGGTCACGAGCTGGAAGGAGAGGGGAACATTGTCATCCCATCGGTAGCTCCAATCCAAAAATTTATATTGTAACGATGCTCCCGATTGGCTGTCAGCGTCCCCCTCTTCGTCCAGATCGTGGCCTTGAGGCGCCACGACGTCATAGTGGTGGTTGACAGTCTCTTCGGCCTGCTCCGGGTGGAGCTCTTCCGATTAGATGTTGGCTTTTGGAATTGTAGGCTTTTTGCGGGCGCCCTATGATTGTCTCATGTTGGGCGCCCGCGATGATTTTTTAATTCAGTTCTAAATTTTTGTTAGCTTAGCTGCTCCCTTGTTGTTGTTTTTGGTCATTTCCCGTTTCGCGCACACCAACCGATCGTTTTTATTTATTATAAGTTGTACATAAGTCTTAAAATATAGTCCTATTATCTAATAAATCTTAATCATCTTAACAAGTTTCTATCTAGTTCTGTTTAAGTATTTACATATTGTTTACAGGTTTTTCCTATTGCCTAGTATCTAAGTCCTAGCTTAATTCTACTGATACCTAACCTACGTCTTATATATCTAATTTCTAATCTAATTCTGATTGTTCCTAATCTAAGTCTTATTTACAAATGTTATTTACAATTTTATTTACAACATATTATTGAGTTTTGTCTAGGGCGTGGTTGATTACATTTCCAGTTTGATATCTGGGCATAAGAGCAAAATATAACAAATAAAACACAAAGTATATTTACATGGATGTGATAGCAATACAGAGATTGACTAGTATAACTAAATAAAGGTACAGTTTGGAAGAATGGGAAGTGAATAAAGTGGCACTAGTAGGAACAGAGGGTGAGGAGACGAGAAGGTAGCAGAGAGAGGCATGGAGCGCAGCGCAGTACACATAATGGCTCGGAGTATAAGATTTGGGGTGGAGGTATTTACAGAATCTGTTCCTCGCCCGCAACTTGTCTGACGAGGGAGGAATGAAGAGAGTAAGAAGTTAAATTTTGAGGAGTTTAGGGGGGTTTCAAGAAGATGACGTCAGAAGGGAGTTTCTTAGTTTTGAATCGAGATTTTTTAAGGAAGTATTGAAGGTAGGGACGAAAGAGGGGGTGTGAGTCAATGTTTGAAAAGATTGAGGTGATTCTTTCCGTGGCGAGTGTGTGAATGGTGGAGGTGATAGAGTTAACATTATATGAGAGGAGAACATTTCTGTAGGCGTCTCCTGGGGCGGGGTTAAGGGCCGATCTAATGAAATAATTTTCCGCTCGTGTGAGCAGATCACGAGTGGTTTCTGGGGCTGTGGACCAAACCTCACATGCGTAGAGCCCCGCACTCCTTACGCACGCAAGGTATAATCTGATTTTGGTTTTCTCCTGGAGGGAGCGGCTCCTAAAGAGTGGTAGTAAGGAGCTGATGCGCCATGTCATGTTTTTCCGCGCAGCTTTGATGTGCTCCCTCCAGGTAAGTTTGCGGTCGAAGATGACGCCTAGGTAGGTGATGGATTGTCGCCACGGAAGAGTGTGTGCATCTAGGCGGATGGGTGCGACTGTGTGCGTGTTGTGATTGAGTTTATGTGTGAAGATGATGGCTTGACATTTCTGTGCGTTCAGCGCGAGGCCGTTTTCCGCACTCCAGTTCGATAGTGCTAGTGCGGCGCGCTGGAGCCGTCCTGTGGCAAAATTGATCCGGCTATCTTTCACAGCGTATGCTATGTCGTCTGCGTAGATGAAGCTATGAACTCCGGTGATTGTCGGCGCATCATTAATGAAGAGAGAAAAAAGAAAGGGGGAAAGGACGGCACCCTGGGGGACGCCGGCATAGATAGGGCGGGGGGAAGAAGTGAAGAGCTGGTATCTTACTGTGAAGGAGCGGTGGGAGAGATAGCTAGTGATTAAGTTAAGAATGTGGAGAGGGATGTAGGGACGAAGTTTGTGAAGAAGAAGTGGGTGGTGGACAGTGTCGAAGGCGGATGAAAAGTCGAAAAAGAGAGCAGGAACTGAGCAGTGACGGCTGAGGGCCGAAGAGACAAAGAAGGCGAAACGAAGTGCCTGCATAGCAGAGGAACGCTGCTTACGAAAACCAAATTGCTCCTCCCTGATAATGCCCTTTTTCTCGAGATCCCGTTGGATTCTCGTGAGAATTATTTTCTCGAGGAGTTTACCGAGAATCGGCAGGAGAGAAATGGGTCGGTAATTTTCCGGGAGGCGCGAGTTCTTATTTGGCTTCGCAAGTAGGGTGATAGTAGCCGCTTTCCATTCGAGTGGAAAGTATTGCACAGAAATGCACGCTGTGTAAATTTGTGCTAGAAGGTCGGCAGCCTTATGCGGTAGGTGTTTAATCATAGCTCCCGTGAGCTTGTCAGGGCCGCTCGACTTCTTTGTGTTAGTGTTCTTAATAAGGTCGCGCACCTCATCCGCTTTGATGTGCCAGTCGGACGAGATGGTGATGGGGGGAGTGATGTTAAGTTGAATTTCCGCGGCGGTGGAGGGGAGCTGCAGCGAGCAAGAAATAGGCGGGGGCGAATATCTGTTGGCCAGCATGTCGGCGAATACTTCCGCCTTTACAGCGGGATCATAGGTCGGTGCTAGGCCATTTGGGCGTTGGAGGGCAGTAACGGCGGGGGCGGGGTTTCTAAGGGCTCGCTGCAGTTTCCATAGGTCTTCAGCATTGTTAATTTGCGATTTCTTAATGTACTCTTCCCACATCGCGTTTCTGTGATCTCTCAGGAGGCGAGAGGTTCTCCTCCGTATGCGTTGAAACGCGGCTTTTGCATCGGGGTCGCGCGATTGGTGGTAATGCCTTTGTGCCTTACGGCGCTCTTGAATTAGACGGATCAGCTCGACCGGGGTTTGTGAAGAAGAAGGTGATGATGTGGGGTGTTTAATGGTTGATTCGGTGAAGGCGGATTTAATTTGATAATTAAGATGGTTGATGGCGCGGTCAATTTCGTGAGTGGTGGAGAGAGAAGGGTTTGAGATAAGTTTGTTGTTTAGTTTAGTTTGGTAAGTTTTCCAGGAGGTGTCAGAATTGAACTTGGAGTGGGTGGGGGCAGCAAAGATATCGTTATGAAGGGCGAAAATGACGGGAAGATGATCAGATGTGAGGTCGTGAAGCGGTTTAGGTGTTGAAAGAGAGAGAGATGGAGAGTGAAGGGCGATGTCCAGGATGTCACTTTCTATGGTGTTGGTGATAGGATTAGTGCGTAGGTGGGTGAAGGAAGAGGGGGGAGTGATGCTGAGCTGATCGCATTGATTAAGGAAGGCTAATAGACGGGCTCCCGAAGAGTTACCAACGCGGCATCCCCAATCCGGATGCTTTGCGTTGAGGTCGCCCGCTATGATAATCGGCGCCCCGAGCGTCAGCAGTGCATCGAGGTCGAGTACCGCGAGTGGTTCCTGAGGCCGCTTGTAGGCGGAGACGACCACGATCGGCCCCCGCGGCGTTCCAATCTCCACCGCTGTGGCCTCGATGCTGGTGAGAGGCGGGGTCACGAGAAGCGTGTGTGGGACCGTACGCCGAATCGCAATTAAAGTTCCACCGCCGCGGTGTGGGCCAGGGCGATCAGAGCGGTAAATGATGAAATTGCTGAGAGTGAATCTGTCGCTAGGCAAGAGATGAGTTTCTTGAATAAGAAAGAGATGGGGGGAGTAGTCTGAGATGAATTGGAGGATTTCGGCTTTTTTCCTTACAATTCCCCCGTTTGCATTCCAGAAAACTAATTTAGTTAAATTTATGGGAAGGTTTCCTGAATGAGAGGGGCAATTTGGATGAGTTTAGAGAAGATGTCACCTGGGGTTTTGAGAATTTCAAGGACGGATTTGACTAAGTTAATGATTTTCTTCACTTCTGTGCCCTGCAGAAGTTTGAAGAGTTCTAGGAGTTCGCCGAGACCAGATTCTGGGGGTGTTTGGGCGTTTGGGGAGGGCGCAGATCCAGCGGAGGATGTGATTGGCCGGCCGGCAGTGATATCGGCGAATCCGGTACCTGCGGGAGTGGGGGCAGCGGGGACCAATGAGAGTGGCGGAAAGGCTGGTCGGACGCCTTGGGCGAGCATGGGTGCACTGGCAGTAACTAGGGCGGTGCGTGGCGCCGCGAGGTTATTCTGCTGGCGGAGCGCGTCGGCGGCGGAGCGAGCAAGTCGTGCTCCTTGAAGTTGACGTGAGCGTGCTTCGCGGTAGGCGAGTAGCGCAGGGCACTCGCCGTAAGTTGCGACGTGCGCTTCTCCGCAGTTGGCACATTTGGGTTGACCACTGCGGGGGCAGTCGTCGAAGCTGTGTCCATTGCCGCAGAACAAACAGACAGGGTTTCGGCGGCACCCGCTCTGCGAGTGGCCCCACATCTGGCACCGCTTACAGTGCGGAGCACGCCCAGCCCCCTTGTACTCCTCCCATCTGATGAGGAGGTTCTGTAGCGCTTGGATGGTTTTAATTTGATTGATTTGGGCATAATTAATTTCCACTAGGTATAGACCTAGAGAATCAAACACTTTTCTGCCGTTTAAATCTATGCGTGGTCGCATCATTTCCGAAATAAAGTGGACAGTCACGCCTTGAGATTGAATTTCCTCCTTAAGGGAGTTAATGTCAGCTCCACCCTCTAAGCCTCTAATGACAAGCTTGTGCCGGCGCTCTTCGGTGGCCCGGCGGAAGAAATACTGAGCATGCCGGTTCATGCTCTGCATCTTTTCTAGCTCATGGATTATGGTTTGATGATCTTTGATACAAGCCGGTTTGAGCGTAAAGAAGGCTGGTGTGACAGTACCTCGTAAGATTTTTGTTAGTTTGGGCTTTAAGAGGTTTAAGATGGCCTGGGTGTCGACGGGCATCTGTATGCAGATTTCCCCCACCACTTCGCGAGAGCGGGGGGCGGGGGCACGCACGTTTTGAGGGGTGGCGGTGGAGCCAGCAGGGGGAGGGGTGGGCGGGCGCGGAGCACTCGGGGAGGCGGAAGCTTCTCTAGGTGTTAAGACCTGGTAGCGGTTGGAAATTGGCAGTGCATTAAGGTGCAGCCAAGCTTGGGATGGGAGCGGCTTCGGGGCGCTGAAAGCCCGTCCGACCATCTCCCAACCATCAGCGCGCTCCTGCTCCGTAAGCGTGATGGCGGCTGGGTCGGTTTCTGTAGGCAGCGGCGAGGCAGGGGCGACCGAAGACGGTGAGGCAGAAGGCGGGGGCGGTGACGCAATCATTTTGTGGGGGTTGGTCTCGGGCGAACTAGGGGGCTCGTCCGACTGGCATGTGGGCTGAGAGGGGGTACAGGGGTGGGGGGTGACTTCGTCAGTAGCAGCGGGCGCCTCAGCGGGGTGCGGAACAGACTCACCGAGTTTGACTTGAGTGATGTGTGTACTGCGCTTTGCGGCGGCTTCTTCAGCTGCGGCTCTCCTCAGTGCGCTGATGTCGTCATGAAGCGCAGGGTCTGCTCGTCGTACTATCACGCACGTGTGGCCAAGGGCGTCGTCCAGGTACTGGCAGGCGCGGCAATGATTTCGCCGCGGGAGTGAAAGAGACCGATTTGCTCTCCGTGTCATGCTAGTGCGCGACAGAACCGGGCTGACTGTAGGGGTATCTGTCAGACGTTTATTTCGCATGTCCTGTGAGCGAGCATTGTCTGGTTCGGTGCACTTTAATTCCTCCAATTTCAAAATAACACCTGTAACTAGAGTTTATTACTCCTACAAAGTTAGTGTTTGAATTAGCAACTACGCTCGCGTAGCACTCGACACGTGCAGGTGCACTGGGTCGGTCGGCGCAGCAATAACACAACTGTCCCTCCTCGCCTTCCGAAAGCGGGAGCAGCGAGCGCGCCGCCCCAAGTCAAGTCCCCCAGAACCAAAGTCCCCGGAACGAGAATGAAATCAAAATCACAAAATCACAGTCACGAAATCACAAAAAAACCAATGTACAAAACCAGGAACCAAAAATCTCCCAACAGCACAAGTCCAACTCTCCGCAAAACACACTACCACTCGGCGCGCCACTAGCGCGAAAAATAAACTCCGAAACTAAAAACTCGCGCCGGGTCGCGAACTCTCGACGCAAACTAAGCGCACGCAGCGCAACCTACTCTCGCGCTCGACTGTGCGCGACTGTTCCCTGCGCGACTGTTCCCTGCGCGACTGTTCATCAGGGTTCGGAATGTTTCTGTTTATTTATAACAATCGCCAATCGTAGCTACAGGGCTGCCTGTCAACCGCGGATGGCGCGGTCCGCAGTCGGACGGCGCGGGCAGCTCCGGAGTCGGACGGCGCGCCGCGGTCCGCGGCCAGACGGCACGGCGCGAATGGAGGTCGGACGGTGCGGAACAGTCCGGCCGGTCGGGCGACTGCGTGAGAGTCCGCACCAATGAGCGCCAGGCCTTGTGGAGGCGCAACCCCCCGTCGCCGTTGATATTCTGGGGCTGACTGGCGATCTCCATCGCTTCTTTAAGTCGTCTGGGCCACCATCGCTGTTCTCTAGCGAGCACCCTCGTCTCGTCAAATACGAAGTCGTGACCGTTTCCCGGGCGTGCTGGGCGACCGCGGAGAGTTGGACATTCTTGTGTTTGAAATGGCGAATATGCTCACGTGCTCGTTCCTCAACCGTTCTGCCACTCTCGCCGATGTAGTTGCGCCCACAGCTACTAGGAATAGCGTATACTCCTGCTGTTTGGAGTGGCGGGAGTTGGTCTTTGACACGCACCAGCGATTGGCTGAGCTTATGGTGGGGCTTGAATATGGTCCTTAATTGGGACCGTCTCAGTAGTTTTCCAATCCGGTCTGTGATGCCTCGGATGTTGGGAAGTGCCACTATTGCCTTATCTTCAGTATGCCTGGGGATGGTTTCTCTTTGGGAAGACGCGTGGTTGGCCAGTTGTAGAGTTTTCTGGGTAATGTCAAAACTTTACGCGTTAGCCAGGAAAGTTTTCTTAAGAATTTCCCGTTCAGCAGGGAGGCTAGCTTCATCACAGATTCTGGCTGCTCGGGTGGCGAGAGTTCTTAAAATGCCGTTCTTTGTCACAGGATGATGGTGCGATTCAGCATGAAGGTATCGGTTCGTATGCGTGGGTTTTCTACATACCGTATTTCCTAGGCTTCCGTCGTGATGCCTGCTCACCAACACGCCAAGGAAAGGTAATCGGCCGTCCGTTTCCACCTCAATGGTAAATTTTATTTTAGGGTGGGAGCTGTTGAGATGATCCAGAAATTCTTGTAATGTATCCTGTCCATGAGGCCATATAACGAACGTATCGTCGACGTATCTGACCCACATGGCTGGTTTTAACCTGGCATTTTTCAGTACATTTTCGAAGGCCTCCATGAAGAGGTTGGCAACTATTGGTGATAGAGGTGAACCCATGGCCGCGCCTTCAACCTGAGCATAAACGTTGCCTCGGAACTGGAAGAAGGTAGACGAAAGGCAAAAATGAGCGAGGTCGGCCCATTCTGTGGGTAGTTTGCGGGCTTCCAATTTACTCCGTATGATCGTCACTGCCTCGTCAACCGGGACCATGGTAAAGAGCGATGTCACGTCAAAGCTGACAAGGATGTCCGTATTCTTTAACCTCTTGCCTTGCAGCAGTTCGATAAAATGGCTGGAATTCATGACAGTAGACGCAATATCTTCTGTTAAAGGGCGTAGATTGTTGACAATGTGTCGAGCCAGCGGATGCGTAGGAGAGTTTACGGCACTCACAATTGGACGTAGAGGTACATCAGCCTTGTGGATCTTAGGAAGTCCGTATAGTCGTGGCATGACGCTGTTGCCCATCACCAACCTCCGTTTGATATTGTATTCAATTACAGTGGAGTTGTTGACTCACGCCGCAACTTCTCGTAGTTTCCGGAGTGGGTTACGCTTGAGCAGGGCGTAGGTCTCATCCTCGAGAAGGGCAGTCACTTTATCGTTGTATTCTTGCGTCTTCATGACAACGGTAGCGTTGCCTTTGTCCGCAGGCAGGATGACAACATCATCGCGCTGACGTAAAGCCCGCAGAGCAAAGCGTTCTTGCCGGGAGAGATTGCTGTGTGGTAGCTTGTGAGAGAGCGTGTGGTCTCTCTGCGAATCTCGTCTGCCTCCTCTTCGGACAGGGACGTGATCGCGCACTCGATCTCTACAGCAATGTCCGATGTTGGGACCCGCGTCGGTACGGTGGCGAAGTTGAGGACCTTGTTAAGTACTGATAAGGTGTGTTCATCTAGGTCTTCATCGGTGAGGTTAACCACTACGTTGTTCCGTTGAGGAACCGTCGCCGGGTGCTGTTTCATTTTGTAATTGTAATATTACTACTGTTACGAAATTTCTTACATGATTTATAATATGTTTCATGTCTAAATACAATTGTCCGTCGGCATTGTTTTTCTTTGTACTCATTCAAATGATATTGTCTCCTTTCATGGATGTTGTAGATTTAATGGTAAGCTTGTGAAATTGTCAGGAAATATGCATACAATTACTTTCATTCACATCAGTGGAGTTTCAATGTTTGTGTTCATCTTTAATTTACAATGTTAATAAATTAATTAAACATTTTCTTTTGAGGAAGTCTATTGATATGATTTAAATGGTGTAAGGGTATTTTAATAAAACATTTAATGTTCCATTTAATCATCCAAATATTAACAATTTCACAAATGAGCTATTAGTCAGGGAAGAGTCTTTAGCCAGCCCTATACAGTTCAAAAGTAAACTATATTTTTGTTGGCTAATGTGAACCTTCCGAGTTTCGATGCAGTTTCTTCTTCGGACTTTATCCGCCCACTTTGGATAATGTGAACATCACGCAGCTAATTCTCGAATTAGTCAGATTCAAATGGTAGCGTTAAAGATTTACTCGTATAAATGCATTAAAAAGCTCACCTATACAATTCCTAGGTCCAGCGCTAAAAGGGACATACGCGTAGGGATGTCTGCCTCTTGCATTTTCTGCTGTAAATCTTTCTGGATCAAATTTTTCTGGATTAGGAAAATATTCAGGATTTTTGTGCATGGCGGCAGGTGCGAGAACCACAGTTGTCCCGGCCACGATATTAATTCCTTCTGAAAAACATGAGTATTTTTTAAGTATATTATAAGTAAATTATTTTATAGGATACTTAGGCCAATACTATAATTATTGACATGTGGGTTTTGCCACAGAAATTGACGCTCACAGAAAATTGTAACAATTGTGCTTAAAAGAAGTAATAATATTAACAGATTATTACATACAACTTAACGACTTGTAGGTCTCATATACCAACACTAATTTTATGATTACATTCTCAATTTTTAGAAAATTGTTGTTCCAGAATATCAAGTATTCTTACCTCTTTTTTTTAAAAATTTTTTCCCATATCTTACCTATTTTTACATCTTCATTCAGTTCACGAATGAAGAGAGGTACACTAGGGAACAGTCTCAGTGCTTCTTTGATGACACATTCTAAATACTTCATTTTTCCCAAATCTTCAGACGTTGTATCTCTATCAGAGTCTCCAAATATTTCAAACAGTTCTTCGTATACTTTTTGCTGTAAACAATGAAATACTATCATAATGAAACGTCAAAATGATTCATAATAAAGAAATGCTGAATCCCAATTCTTACACGTCCTGTTCTTTTTTCTTATTTAAGGCCGCATCAACATCTAGGTCATTACTGACCACTATTGGAGTTAACGTTATGTTATCTATGAAGACGAAACGAAACGGTTATCATAAAGAGTGATAGGACGAACACAAATACAACCGTGCCCAACACGGGACTCGAACCCGCGACCCTTCGGTCCTAGTTCACTACGATACTATTGCCTTAGCCATCTCGGCCACCGGCCCGGCTCCTGTTTTTCTTTTGTCATATCGCAATTTTTAGCAACTTGTTTCGGAACCAAAATAAGTTTTTCGGATCTAATAATAATACATGTAAAACTTCAGACGCAAGGTTTGTAAGGCATTTTTGGTGATAATTCTATGGTTTTGAAACTGAAATAAAACTTCAATAGAATTAACAATTTTATGAAAATGAATGTTATTTGGCTCAACATTTTAAGCTGGTCATTTATTTTTCAGGATTTGTGTCACGAAAGTAGGTTTCCAAAGCTCTTTAGAATTTTACACGATGGGATCCACATACGAATCTTGACCTTAAGGCCAAACACAAGCAGATGGGTCTACAACCGCGGGGACATACTCCACCAATCAAACCAATGGACTCCATTCTTTCTCCGAGTATCGGGTTGTGGATGAATGCATCTGAACGTGTGTGAGCACGCAAACTTCTACGGGGTGTGGTTTTGGTCGAAATTACCAAGGAGCTTCCTGGTCGGTTTGTGAACAGTAAAACAATAATTATTGATTTAAGTGTTGATACAAACGATAAATATAATTCTTTTTTTCAACGCTTTCATTTCATTTTAACGCTTGGTTTCCTCTTCAAAAAAGAAAATTAATTATTTCGCGGAAAAGCAATTCTGAGATAACACAAAGGATTAGGGCATCATGTAAAAACATGTGAATTCTTTCTTTCATTTCTAAACGTCATAACGTATCTCAAAAGTTCCTCCTCTACTTTAAAAAATACAAATCATTGTTAAGAAAAGTCAAAAGGCACGCTAAAATCATGAAACACGATCAGGATATTCTGAACTCAAATAACAAAACAAAAGCAATGTGTAATATAATAAAAAATACGACCAAATCAACTAGAAAGCTTGTAGAGAATGTTGTTTTAAAATATAACGATAGAAATGTGACCGACCCGGCAACAGTGGCTCTTCTCTAACCAATACTTTTCAAGAATTGCTGCGATTAAGCAACAAAATTCAATATCAGACATTTCCCCAAAAATTTTAGACACGATGTTCGTTTCCAAAACGTCTTCCTATGAAATTCTGAAAATAATCGGTAAACTAAAAAATAAATATTCGGCCGGTTTAGATTAATTTCTGGATTGTTTGATAAAGGCCTGTGTGCCTGCCATTATACACCCGCTAACTCACATATTTAATGCGTCCTTATGCACCGGAACTTTTTCAGATATATTCAAAACAGCTAAGATTAAGTCGCTTTTCAAAAAAGTCAACAAAAATGAAAATAAAAATTATCGACCTATTTCTCTTCTGTCAGTTTTTTCAAAAATATTAGAGAAAAAATTCGAAAATTCAGAGTTTACCGCTAAAATGGCCCATGTCCCACCTTTATAATTGTATTTTACTCTATTCTTACAAGAAATTAATGAAAAAATTTGGAGTCGTTTTTGAGAAAATTTTGAAGATGTCCGGAGGGCTACATGTAAAGTACCCCCAAATTTCAAAGAACGAGTTTTTCGAAATTTCAACGAACAATTTTCAAAATTTCAATGCTTTAACTAGAGCCAGATGGACAGGGTTTCAGTTTAGAAAAGATAGTACGAGAGGTTTAGGCGCTAGTAGTGTCCACATACGGTGAGTCAGACGCACCAACAGACAGACGGGCACACGGACGTTTTGCATAGAACAACTTTTTCCGTATCATGGGGCCCCCAAAACGTGTATTTCCTTTGAAATCTCGGAATCGATTTTCCGCAACATTACATAACTCTCTCTATACAACGTATATTACTCCGTATGTACGTACGTATACGAGAAACTAACTAGAGATGCTACAGAAAGGCATAGACTTTCTCGTACCAAATTTTTCTAATTTCCTTGGTGTGGTCTGGCTTTAAGATCTTTCTCCATTCTGTGACAGCTGCCATTGTCGCCAAAAGTATATTTTTGTATTATTTCTCAATTTTTTCCTAGTAGTACAACTGAACCATTACTTCAATAATATTAAAGAAGAGTAAAAACTCGTTCTAAATAGAAATTTTCACTGAAAAATTTGAAGCGTTCTTTAAGAAAATGGAGATTAAGCAATTTCCTTGGTACGGTCTTGCAACATTCTCTGACCAGTTGACATCTATCGTCGCCAAAAGTACATTTTTTTGACAATTTCTCATCTTTTTGCTTTCCTAGTAGTACAACTGAATTATTACTTTAAGAATATTAAAGAAGTGAAACTCATCCTAAATAGAAGTTTTAAGTGAGAAATTCGTAGCCGGTTTTGAGAAAATGGCGATAAAGCCTTACTGTAAACGCGAAATTTGAAGCTCTTTTTCTCGGAAATCTATTGAGTTTTCGAAAAAGTTAATTTTAAGTCATTTCAAGCACTTCTACTCATAAATGCAATAATTCATACAAATTGAAGGAACTGCTAATATTAACGGCGTGAAAGGTATTTCAAAAATTACATTTGTGTAATTTTTGAAAAAACAAATGAATACCCAATATGAACTTTACGTCAAATAAAACAGTGCAATTAGCATTATTTATTAAAAAATTTACAGAAAAAATCCGGAGCCATTTTTGAGAAAATGTTGTTTATGTGGTTCTGAAAATACGGAATTTTGAGCTTTTTTTTTATAGAAAACTGTTGTTTTCGAAAAACTTTATATGTCACTATTTAAAGTGAATGTATTGATAAATACAATAACGTGAAGAAATCGCATATTATGTAAATATTACCAACGTGAGAGACAGATCACATTTTTGTAATTTTTGATAAAACAAATGAATAGAGCAATATAGGGTTTATGTCATCGGACATAAATACATACTATCTCTTCCAAAAATTTAAAGAAAAAGTTTGTAGCCGTTTTTGAGAAAATTTTGTTTTTGTTATTTCTTAAAATTGCAAATATTGCATGCACTATTGCACGAAAACTACTACGAATTTCGAAAAGAATGTACGTGAAAAAAATGTACGAGACGCCGGAAAAAATTCAAACTTTTTCAATTTTCGAAAATTCAGAGTTAACCGTGAAATTCTGACCTATGCCGCCTTTATAAGTGTATTTTGCTTTTATCTTACAACAAATTTAAAGAAAAATCTTGGAGCTATTTGAGAAAAAATTGAAAATGTCGAGGTGGCGTCATGTAAAGAACCCCCAAATTGTAAAGAATGTTTTTTCAAAATTTCAAAGCTTCAACTAGAGAGAGATCGACATAGGATTCTTCAATTTGGAAAAGATCGTATTTGTGGTTTAGGCGCTAGTAATGTTCACAGACGGATAGACAGACAGACGGGTAGACAGACAAACGGACGGACGTTTTGCTTCCCATTGGATTTTCGACATCAAGGACTCACAAAACAGTAATTCTGGCTTCACCACGTCTTAGAGGGAAAAAATCCGGAGCCATTTTTGAGAAAATGTTGTTTATGTGGTTCTGAAAATACGGAATTTTGAGCTTTTTTTTTATAGAAAACTGTTGTTTTCGAAAAACTTTATATGTCACTATTTAAAGTGAATGTATTGATAAATACAATAACGTGAAGAAATCGCATATTATGTAAATATTACCAACGTGAGAGACAGATCACATTTTTGTAATTTTTGATAAAACAAATGAATAGAGCAATATAGGGTTTATGTCATCGGACATAAATACATAAATACATACTATCTCTTCCAAAAATTTAAAGAAAAAGTTTGTAGCCGTTTTTTAGAAAATTTTGTTTTTGTTATTTCTTAAAATTGCAAATATTGCATGCACTATTGGCGAAAACTACTACGAATTTCGAAAAAAATGTACGTGAAAAAAATGTACGAGACGCCGGAAAAAATTCAAACTTTTTCAATTTTTGAAATTCAGAGTTAACCGTGAAATTCTGACCTATGCCGCCTTTATAAGTGTATTTTGCTTTTATCTTACAACAAATTTAAAGAAAAATCTTGGAGCTATTTGAGAAAAAATTGAAAATGTCGAGGTGGCGTCATGTAAAGAACCCCCAAATTGTAAAGAATGTTTTTTCAAAATTTCAAAGCTTCAACTAGAGAGAGATCGACATAGGATTCTTCAATTTGGAAAAGATCGTATTTGTGGTTTAGGCGCTCGTAATGTTCACAGACGGATAGACAGACAGACGGGTAGACAGACAAACGGACGGACGTTTTGCTTCCAATTGGATATTCGACATCAAGGACTCACAAAACAGTAATTCTGGCTTCACCACGTCTTAGAGGGTTTTTTTCTTTATTTAGTAACTGGTTCAGGCATATTTTCGACCAAGCCGGGCAATCAACAATCGTACAAGTATATATGGCGTTAGTCAGAGAAAAACTTTAACAAAGCAACTTCTATCTTTTCGAAAAGGTAGGTACCTTTTGCTGAAAAACTATCAACTTTAGCAACTTTTACTCCTTATTCAAAAATGTTCCATATTAATAGTTTAATACATTCAGTGAAATATTTTACAACTACACCTTCACACTTTTTGATAAAAACATTTTGAATTATACATTAACTTTACACCTCTAAAAAATGGGGTATTATTATTTTTTTAAATAATAGTTATCACTTAAGCAAGTTAAATATTCACTGACTGGAAAGAAAATTTCATTCTCTGCATTTTAAAAAAAGAATGAAGTTGTTAAGACTAATAGTTCCTGAGATATAGGTTCCTGAATAAGAAAAAAATCAACTTTCGGAAAACGGCAAAAAACTAATAACACGCTAATACTACAAACTCAAGCACCTAACCACACAAAATCACATGTAACTCGTAAACAAAACGCGTACACAGACGGCTAGCGAGTGTCACTTGTTCCCAGGCAACCAATAGAAAATAAAAAAAAAAAATAAAATATATATATATATGGCGTTAGTCAGAGAAAAACTTGATTTACTCGTAGATTTACCAATCAGCCAGCAAAAAAGAACTTCGGAAACTCGATGTTATTCATAACAAAGGTTTAAGTATTAGCACCGGTTGTTACCATACTACCCCAATTGGTAGCATAATCATCGAGGCTCAGGAGCCTACACTAGCCCTCCGAAGAGATATCACACGCATTAAAAATGTACCTTAAAAGCTGCCTCGTCGACAAACCCTATAATCCACAACAATGTCTTCCCCCCCATTTCCACCAATATAGTGGACATCAGCGAATCAAACTATTTTATTGGAGAACTAAGCATATTCCCATCAACATCAATGTCAAAAATATCAGAGCTGAAAAACACAGTAACTATCGAATTCCACTTTGGACGTTACCTTGTATCCGGTTAGAATCTTCATAGTAGGAGCAATGCAACGGTTCCCTAAATAACAAAGAATGTAATAAAAAACTGAAAAAATGTATAACGACCACCAAAACTACAGTCATTTTTATCTAAGTTGTAATAAAAACGTTCAGTCATCCGAAGCAATCGTTCGAACCCCCGACAAGCTTATTAAATACCAACTACACAATTACTGTAGCTCTATTACAGCCGAGAAGTACGCCCTCATGTCTGCACTAGAAACAATTCACCAGTCCTCATATGAAAAATGTTACTCTCACAAAATCTGCTGCTGTAGTTCACCAAATCATGAGAAAATCTGGTTTTTGTATTTTTTGAGAATTGCACATATTGCTCGCAATATTCCGCGTAAACCACTAAAAGTTTCAAAATAAAGTACATGATCTGAATGAAAGAATTAATTATGAACAACAAATTTCATTTGAAGGAAAAATGTGTCTTTTATTATGTAGTTGTAGGAAGACGCCGGAAATAATTCTAACGTATGAAAATTTCAGAGTTAACTCTGAAAATCGGACCTATGCCACCTTTGAAAGTGTATTCTACTCTATTCTCACAAGAAATTTAAAGAAAAAATTTGGAGCCGTTTTTGAGAAATTTTTAAAAATGTCCGGGGAGCTTCAAAGTACCCCCAAATTT
Organism: Teleogryllus occipitalis; assembly: GCA_011170035.1. Lineage (NCBI taxonomy): Eukaryota > Metazoa > Arthropoda > Insecta > Orthoptera > Gryllidae > Teleogryllus > Teleogryllus occipitalis. The sequence goes on along the minus strand of BLKR01001915.1, from coordinate 170,806 downwards.
CAAAGAATGTTCTTCAAAATTTCAAAGCTTCAACTAAAAGCAGATGGACAGAGGGTTCTTCAATTTGGAAACAAATACTACGCATGATTTAGGCGCTAGTAGAGTAGACAGAGAGACGGACCAACGGAATGACGGACATTTTGAAACTAGTGGTGTTACAGAATGGCACATAATTTTTCGTAATAGTTTTCTATTTTCTTTGGTCTGGGTAGCTATTCTGACATGCCACGTACTCTTCCCGGCTGCCATCTGCCGTCACGCATGGTACATTTATTTCGAAATTTTCTCAGCTTTTAATGTATACCAACCACTACAATAATGTATACAAACCACGGGATATGTGCATATTAATGCCATGAGAGATTTCAAATAAATACATTTGTGTAATTTTTAAAGAAACAAGAGAATACACCAAAATGAACTTTGCATCATATTAAATAGTGCCATAACCACTATCCTTTGGAAAAGTTTGAAGAAAAAATTTGGAACCGTTTTTGAGAAAATGGAGTTTGAGCGTTTCTGAAAATGCGAAATTTTGTGCTTCTTTTCACAGAAAACATTTGAGTTTTCGAAATAATTTGGTTGACATTATTTAAAGCACATCTTCTCGTAAATGCAATAATGTAAGCAAATCTCCGCTAATGTAAACGACGTAAGAAAAGTCAAAGAAATTACATTTTTGTGTTTTTTGAAACAAGAGAATAGAGAATAATAGCGTTTATGTCATCTCGTAGAGTACATTTATCACTATTCCCCCCAAAAGTTTAAAGAAAAAATGTGGAGCCTATTTTCAGAAAATCTTGTTTTTGTTGTTTTGAAATTGCACATGTTGCCAAAAACATTTACATGACCCTAATGAAAGAACTGATTAATGAGAAAAAATTTTACTGGAAAGAAAAACCTCAGTCTTCAATTTTGTAGTTGTGAGAAAAGCCAGTTTTGAGAAAATTTTGAAAATGTCCAGGGGACTTCATGTTAAGTACCTCCAAATTTTAAAGAATGTTTTTCAAAATTTCAAATCTTCAATTAGAGCCAGATGGACAGGAAATGTCCTACGCATGGTTTAGGCCCTAGTTGTGTTCACAGACGAACGGTCGGAGGGATGTTTGGATTTCATTTGGTTTTTCGGCATCAAGGACCCGTAAAACAAGAATTCTGACTACACCACGTTCTCCTAATTTACCAACTGGAATTATCCACTTTTTCGTTATCAGGGCCGGCAATGATTTTTTTTCTGCCGAAAATCCGCCGTTTTTTCGCGCAGCATTACATAATTTTCTCTATACTTTATTTCTCCATGTATACGTACGTATACTAGAAAGTAAAAATATGTGAAATAAAAATGGTTTTAGTACGTTCAGAATGTATTGCAACCTTTAAAAAATATTACATGTTGATATCTTCTACCTGTACAATTATGTATTTAGATGTAAATCTGTTCCCTATCAAAGTTAAACTAGTGGTGCTACAACAACAAATACTTTCTCCCATTATTCCTAAATTCGCAATTATCGAAAATTCATAGAGTTCAATGAAAATGAGATTCGCTCGTTTCTCTTATGCATTCCTTCTACTATCCGTCGAAAATATTGGAAGAAAAAATGTAGAGCGGTTTTCGAGAAGAAAAATAGAAATTTCATAAATATCAGACACAAATTACCCCAAATCTCCTATTTAAAAAAAAAAATTGTTCATGACTTTTAAAGACCATATTTTTTCAACAGATATGTCTGAGGCCAAAATCTCGATCTTCAATTTTGTAGTTTTGAAATGATAACCTTTTTGTAATTTTTGAAGAAACGAAAGTTCACCGACAATGACATATTTTTCACAGCTGCATATTTTTCACCGTCGCTTATTACATGCGAGAAGAAAATGTATAGAAAAAATGGTGGGGTGTTTGAGAAAAAATTGTTGAAAAAATTAAACTGTCTATATATCGCCCAAACGTACACGAAAACTACTCATATTTTCGGAAAAATTGAACGTGAACTCATTTCAAGACCAGTCTTTAAAAAACAGGTTTAATTGGCGAAAAAATCTCTAACTTCAATGTTAAAGTGGTAGGAAGACGCCCCAAAAAATTGCACTTTTGTAATTTTCAAAAAATCTGGGATTACAACAGGTGTCAAACCTGCAGCATTTTTACGCTACCTGAGGACAAAGTTTAATAAAAAAAATTGGAGCCATTTTTAAGAAAATGTTTTGAAAATGTTTTTGAGGCTTCATGTAAAGTACTCTCAAAAATGAAAATATCCAATTGAAACTCCAAAATCCTCGAGTTCGTTTACATAGTACGAGGAATATAAAGTTGGGAGAAAATCAGATGAATGGTTTAGAAATTATGATCACGGGCGGCGGACGAACAGACAGACGTTTTGCCGTCAATTGGTTTTTTTGTATCAAGGACCCACAAAATATGGCCTGGCTACACTACAATTAGACGAGGAAATAATTTTCTACATATAGAAACAGGATTTATCCAATATTTCGTTATCAGGTCCCGGCAATAGTTTTTCTACGGAAATTTCACCGTTTTCCAGCGCACGATTACATAATTTTCTCTTCTTATGACGTAAGTGCGAGAAAGTAAAAATTTGGATCATCATAGTCATTTTTATGCTAAATTTGTGCAATTTAATGTGTATGACGTAATACTAGTACTTCGTAGTAGTAAACAAGAAAGCGAAAAGCACTCTTACCTGACAATCTGGATGTTCAGCTAAAGACCATAAGCAGAAACTTAAACCAGAAGATGTGGTGTCATGGCCCTAAAAATATCGAGTCAAATTAAAAAAGGAATGAAAATGAGCACAATGTAATTAATATTTGTTAAGAATTTTTCTTACTTCGAACATAAAAGTGTCAACTTCTTCACGAATATCTTCAAGAGTTAAGTTCCCACCATCTTCATTGTATTGAAGAAGCATATCTAAGAAGGCTAATCTTTTCTTTTGGCCTGAAAAATAAGAGCATCAAAATAAAATCTACAACAGGTACAATATAAAAAAAGTTTTTGCTTTTTTACATCCCATTACATATCTCTCAAGCACACACAGCGGCGTATGTGCGCATAGGCACGTGCGTTCGGGGGCAACATTTTAAGACTAAACTTACTAGCACCTCCAACACCTGCATCTGCAGCATCCCTTCGTCGCGTGCGATTTGACTTTAATTTGTAATCAACGAGTTTTTGAACAATATTATTAAATACTCGCAAATGCATTTATTAATAAACAGATAATACTTTCTGCTATATGATTTGTGATAAGTCAAAATGAGCGATGTTTACACTTTCAGACGTCGTTCAATTAAGATTTAATTACAATTACCCCAAAGGAGCCTTCATGCTACATCCATTCTAGTTATCTTAATTGGAATTCTTAAAATTAATGATTTTCTATTGCCATCAATGTTGCCAGATCAGGGGAATTCCGTCAGATTTGGCAGTTTTTCAGTAAAGGCAGCCGGGAAAAAGTACTTTTAGCGGTTAACCAGAAATAAAGTCGTATATATGTGACCAATTTTTAAACATCAATTATACTTGCTATTATATATAACTTTACCTGGATTATTTAAAAATAATAGGCAGCAATTTCGCGTGCCTGCAGGCGACAAAGTTGCCAATCCACCTCTGCGCACACACACACTCACGTTGTTGGATATTCGGAAGAATGGCTAAGCGTAACGCAGTTTTAAAAGAAGTCTAAAAGATGTTCGACGAGCGATTATCCAAAAGCACTGAGCAGTGAAGAAGAGTGCTTTAAATCTTTTCTAAGAAAAGTTGTTGTAGATATATTAGAGAATTGTATTTCAAATCCACTTTCAATTCTTTATCGCGATTACAAGACTTTCTCCATTTTCTATTTCCTGAAGAATTCACTCTAGATTCAAAAGTTTTACGTTGATATAATTTGACACGCACCTCTTCTGGCATCTGTGCTGAAATCTTCAAATAAATCAATTGCTCATAATATTCTTAGTTTTCACATATTCTGTCAAATGTATTGAATAAGAGAATATGGACGAACGAGAACGAATGAAACACGTCCTATTATCACTAATACACTTTAAATCACATCTTTCTGCAACTCACTCGTGTGCCTAGCGAGGATCAGGGGACAAAATAAATAATAATAATAATAATAATAATAATAATAATAATAATAATAATAATAATAGTTATTTTTGATATGCAATAAAACAATCACTAATGAAATAATTAGGTAAATATTAAATTTAAATAAATAAATTGAATAAATTAAACCATAGGTGCTGTAAAAATGCATAGTCGCATTAAGGGATCGGTTGCTAATATTACAATATTGCAATTTTCCCCACTAATACTTCCTCAATCACACGAAAAAGTCCAAAAGAATTCAAAGGAAACGTCAGAGGTGCATATCTGCAATTATTTCGGTAGTTAGGAACAGAAGTCATTTTTACTTTCCCGTGTACGTACGTATTATACAGAGTATAATACGTACAGAGTATAGTACGTATTATACATAGTATAAAGAAATTTACGTAATGCTGCGCGAAAAAGCGGCGAATTTTCGACGGAACAAAATTCATTCCCGAGCCTTGATAACGAGAATGTGGATAAATCAAGTTGCCAAATTAAGAGAAAACTAGAGGTTTTACAGAATGACACAGACTTTCTCATAGCATAATTTTTATAATTTTCTTGGTGTGGACTGGCTTTAAGGTCTTGCTCCATTCTCTGGCCATTTGCCATCTATCGCCTTTTTGACATTTTCTCAAATTTTTGGATACTTATAGTAGAACCAAACTATTATTTCAAAAATATTAAAGAAGAGTAAAACCTCGTCCTGAATACAAATTTTTATTGAAAAACTTTGAAGCTGTTTTGAAGAAAATGGCGATTAAGAATTACTGTAAATGCGAAATATAAAGCTCTTTTTCGCAGGAAATATGTTGAGAATTCGAAAACCTTCATTTAAAGTCTTTGAAGCACTTCCACTTACAAATCCAATAATGTAAACAAATCCATGGAAATATACTATACATTAACGGCTCGAAATTAAAAAAATACATTTGCATAATTTTTGAAGAAACAAAAGAATACATCAAAATGAACTTTACATCATATTAAACAGTGCCATTACCACTATCCGTTGGAAAAGTTTGTAGACAAAAAATTGAGAATTTGGCGAGAAATGTTTGAGAATTTGGCGTTTGAGCGTTTCTGAAAATGCCAAAATTTGAGATCATTTTAACAGAAAACTGTTGAATTATCCAGAAATGACAGTCTTGAAAGCATATTTACTCATAAGTACAATAACATAAAGAAATAGTCTCTAAATATAAATATTACCGACGTGGGAGATAAGTCCAAAAATTACATTCTTGTAATTTTTGAAAAACAAAAGAATAGAGTAATATGGTGTTTACGTCATCGTATTGGATACATATGGCATTTTCCCTAACAAAAATGTAAAAAAATAAATTGTTTCTGTTATTTTTTTGACGGACAGGCGGTCGGACAGATGGTCGCACAGACGGCCGGCTGGATGGCCGGACGGACCTTTGAAAAAAACACTTTTTCGATATCAAGGGACCCCAAAACTTGTATTTCGATTAAAATTTCGAAATCGATTTTTCGCACCATTATATATCTTTCTGTTTACTACATATATATACTCCGTATATACACGTATGTATACGAGAAAACAAAAATCCTCTAACACGTGGTGTAGCCAGAATCCATGTTTTGTGGGTTCTTGTGGCCGAAAACCAATTGAAAGCAAAACGTCCGGCGGTCCGTCTGGCTGTCCGTCTGTGAACACTACTAGCGCCTAAAGCACGCGTACGATCTTTTCCAAATTGAAGAAAGCCTTGTCCATCTGGCTCTAGATTAATCTTTGAAGTTTTGCAAAACATTCTTTAAAATTTCGGGGTACTTTATATAAAACACACTCTCCTGACATTTTCAAAATTTTCTCAAAAACGGCTTCAACTTTTATCTTTAAATTGCTCTAAAGAATTGAGTAAAATACACATAGGAAAGAGGCATAGTTCCGAGTTTCGCGGTTAACTCGGTTGCAAAAGTTTGAATTTTTTTCGGCGTCTTTCTCCAATTACAAAACTGAAGACAGAGATTTTTCCTTCAAGTGAAATTTGTTGTTCATAATCAGTTGTTTTAATAAGGCCATGAAGATTTGTTTTATAAATTTTAGTAGTTTTCGTGTAATAGTGCGTCAAATATTTGCAATTTTAATAATGAGAAAAACGAGATTTTTTTAAAAACGGCTCAAACTTTTTTTATTTAAATTTTTGTTAGGGATAGTACCAAATGCACCCTATGCGATGATATAAACGACATATAGCTCTTTTCTTTTTTATCAAAAATGACAAAAATTAAATTTTTTAACTTTTTCTCATGTCAGTAATATTTACATTATGGCGATGTATTCACATTATTATATTTATGAGTACATCTTTTTAAATAATGTCAAATAAAGTGTCTCAAACAATCAACCGTTTTCTCAAAGCTCAAAATTTCGCATTTTCAGAAACGCTCAAACGCTATTTTCTCAAAAATTGCTCCAAATTTTAATTTTGGTGTATTCTTTAGTTTATTTTTCAAAAAATACAGAAATCTAATTTTTCTGAAATATCTCTCACGCCGTTAATATGCACATTTCTATCGATTTGTATACATTATTACATTTTCGAGTGGAAGTGCTTCAAATGACTTCAATTAAGTTTTTCGAAAATTCATTAGATTCCTGTAAAAAAAAAGCTTCAAATTTTGCAGTTAAAGTAATGCTTAATCGCACATTTTCTTAAAAACGGCTTCAAAATTTTGAATGAAAATTTCTATTTTTGACGAGGTTTTACTTTTTGTGAATATTCTAGAAGTTAAATTTCGGTTCTACTATTAAGAAACCGAAAGGGTGAGAAAATGTGAAGAAACTTTCGGTTACGATAGATGGCAGCTGACCAGAGAATGGAGCAAGATCTAAAAGCCAGATGACAAGGAAATTAGAAAAATTTGGTACGAGAAAGTCTGTGCCATTTAGTTGCTCCTCTAGTTCAATTCCTACTGACTGGACTAATATGAATATCGAAATTGAAACATTTATTAAACAATCATAAAATTCTCGAAATTAACAGGAAATTCATATAAATAATATTAATTCTGATGTAAATGTAATTCAGGAAGCTTTGAATACATTAAATGAGTATAGCCTACAGCAATATGAACGGATGACAAATGTCGAAACAAATGTCGAGCAAATACGGTAGGCGACGTGACAGCAAAACACCCGATTAGAAAATGCGGAAGAAAAGGTAAATACAGAAGTATTAGCTCAACAAAAAGTCCAAGAGGAAATAAACTTAATAAAACAAATAGATACCGATAAGAAACGCGGAAAATTTAGACTTAAAGAACAAGTTATAAAATATGCAAACACCGCAGCTTTTCAAAATTTACCAAGCCATTTTAAATTTTACGGCGATGGGAAAGAGCAACCATTACCTTTTATTTCAAGGACTGAATGTAATTTTTTATAAATAATATCCCGGATATATTAAAATTACATCTAATTGAACAAGCAATGTCGTCGAAAGTACATTATTGGTTAACTTCATTAGTTCCAGAACCTAGTAGCTACGATGAATGGAACGAAAAATTTCTTAAGCGTTACTGGAATGTAAACCACAGATTTGAATTAAAATAGAGATTAAAGGAAAAACGCTTTAGAAGAGTGGAACAGAATAAATATGTGACGTCGCGACGCGCAAAATTGCAGTATTCAAGGAACGCATAGGTTATGCGGACATGAACGAAATTATGAGAATTATAATTCGGCAATTACCAATAAATATTCAACATTTATTATGGAATTCAATGCCAAATACATCGGAGATTTTAGGAAAGCCGTTCAGTAGATTCGATGAAACGAACAGGAAATGATGGGACGCAAAATAGTAAAAACGGAAATGATGAGGAACTGAAATCTTAGCACAATGGGGAAAATAAGATAAAGCCATATCCCGATTGGAAGTCTGACAAAGAAATAATCGTGAAGAAGGTGCGAAGGGAGGAGAAAACTTTTCGCAAATAAGCAGAGGATAAATACAGAGAACATATAGATGTGAACGCCATTGTTCAAGGAAGCTGAGTTTGAGGTACGTAGGTGCGATTCCTCAATCATGTTGGACGGGGAAGAAATCATAGTTACGGCAATAGACAGCTTATTCGTTTCTGAGGAGAATTTATTAAGGAAGAAACTGACAATAACGGCCACAGTTGTACAACTTGTTTGAGAGAGTCGTTTATATTATCAATATATAACTATTTCTATAAAATTAATCATTAATTGGGCCCATTTCGGTACCTAAAATTTTATAAATCAATCACTGAATATATACATACACATATATTGGGCCCACCCGTCTTACATACCATGAAAAAGAGTCTCATTTTAGCTGCGACGGGAGCGTCAACGTAGTTGAACAGAAACTGGCAGAAATTGGCAGGTTGAGTTCGTTATGGTCGGACGCAAGTGTGACGCGATCCCCGGTAGTGTGTGAACGTTCTTTTTAGCGGAGAAAGGCGACTTGGAACAGCTATGGAACGTTACGTAGTAATCGTATGCCACATAGTCTAACATATTCCGGAAAGGGAAACTCACTATTCACAAATGGTGGATGCGTGCAGACTTCTTTAAAAGAGAATAGGAACTTATACTTGTTTGTTCTCTATTTATTTCAGTTTTTTATTGTATAGTGTACTTAGTATGTACGACGCCGTAAGCTACGTTTCGACGTAATCATGCAAAGGTTGATATGGTCGGGATAAGTACGACTTGGAAATTTGAGAGCAGAAGTGAGGAAGGCTATGGGATCTGTAGTCAACAGAATACGTCAGATATCTCCTCCTGCTGTTGGTTTGAAAGTAATACCGTTACCATTCGGAATTTCAGTTATTTAGGACTCTAGCCAGTAAAGTGTGTGTGGTTAAATGTTGAACGAGATAGGGCATTATTTAATGGTTGAAATTAAAAGAAGACGGAGAATCATTTAAACCATGGAATAGTAATTAATTAATGCTACATCAGGTCGAAATTTCGAAATAAATTTTCCACAGCATTACATAACTTCACTCTACATACATTATTCTGTATATACGTACGCATACGAGTTAACTTGATATCTGTTTTCTACAATAGATTGCATAATCATTCAAATCAGACGTGTCAGTGAAACATATTGTTAAAAGATTTTAAATTTTGTCTACTCAATAATTACAGAATACGTTACTTCTTTTTTTCTTCTCAAACTTACCAACATCGTTCTGATTCTCAGTATCAGGATTGTCTTTCTTTTTTCCATTAAAAAAGTCTTTCTTCCTTTGTTCTATTACCTATAAAACAAAGAATAACAGGAAAGTTTCAAAATATATTCAAAATTTTAAATAGTATTTTTTTACTGTCATGTTCTCACCTTGTAAGATATACTGTGTAATTTTTTGATGAGCTGTTTTTGTTTTCTTCCTAAAGGGCTCATATTGAAGATAAATTCAGGAAAATACCACGGGCTGATACTTCGTGAAACTATCGTATCTGCTAATCTTAAAAGTAAAATATTATGTGTATAACAATTCAAGAAAAAAATGCAGGAAATGGTAAACTGAAATGCTAATTTATATTACCAAAAACTGTTTAGAATAAACAAACATTTCCACTTACTCGTAGGTACTCGCTCTATATTTTGTCACACAAGGTCCCGCGCGGCGTACTTCGTACGCCAAGCCTACTTTGCTAGGAAAATGAACCCGCAAGGCCTGAATAATATTTGAATATAATTAATTGGAAATAATTAATTTTTGGATATATATTTTAATTTGGTTATATTTGAATTGTATACATTTTACGATTTTAATTAAATAATAAGAATATAAAATTTAGCATATTAGTCTTCAGAACAATGTTTGAATTTGTTGACTTCAAGAATATGTTCGTTGCTTGAAAAATTGTAGCACCAGTTAGTAGTAAATGAAGTAATAATAGCAGTAGAGCAGTTTTTTGTGCTTCCGTAAGTGTGACAGTAATTTCTTAATCTCTTTTTGTGATTATTGCTGATGTACCGTCATAGACTTGACTCCTTGCTCTAGAGATAGGTATGGGGCTGAGGTATGGCGTATGAGGGAGCCAAATGTAGGCTTCCGAACAAAGGCCACCCTTCAGGGAAATTCCAGAGGGTAGGGGGCTTGTAGATGCCGGGCACAAAAATGCAGCGTCAGTCGCCTCAAGACGAGTGCGTGGGAGACAGGTGACGTAGGAGGTCATGTGACTCGGGCCTATATGAAGGTGCGTCGCAGAACCCCGGATGGGGTAACGTTTTTTGGTTTCCTCGCGGCAAGACCGCAAAACTTGTCCGGCCAAGTCTGGCGCGGAAGTGCTGTAGGAACGAGCAGGTGTTCGAGGTTCGCACACGGTGAAGTATGCTCTATACGTCAGGGCAGATTGTAATACACCAGGTGCCGAGTTGCGAGTCGGCCGAGTTGGCTAATTGCAGGCGCAGCCGGAAGGCGCGTGTTGGGAGAGGGGGGCTGCCGTGAGTAGCTCCGACAAACGCCTTAGAGTGAGGTCTGTAGAAATACTGTAAATGTTGTTGTAAATAAATTGTGTATACCCACTCGTGTCTGTTCCTTTGTGGCGTAGTATCCCTACCCAAGACGTTACACTTAATTATCACGGTTTTCAGTTTTTGTAAATGTGCTGACAAGCGGTGTTTTATTCCACTTTGTAACCTTGTCTTTGCCAAAGAAATCTGTTCAACACTCTAAATCGCTGTTTGAACAATCACTAGTATAATCAAGCTCAGGACACGTGTCATGTTTACTCTCGGCCACTACGACTTCTTTCTCAGAATCATTTGCAGCATCGCAAATTTCATCTTTTGACGATTCCTCGTGTAATAATTAACGTATCTGCTTTTCCGATAAATTATTAATCTCTGTATGTTCCTAATGTAACACAAAATAAATTAGTTTAATTACATCAATTAATGAAAAACTCCGGTGATAAAAAGCTTTTGTCGTTATCTCGTTATCTCGCTCTCAAAATTACATTCATATGGAATTCGTGGTATTGCCCCAGATTGGACAACCTCGTATCTTAAACATCGAACTCGAAGAGTAGAAATACCGTACTGGCACGAAAGGACATTATTTACTTATCTTTCCAATTCTTTGCCAATTGAGCATGGGGTCCCGCAAGGTTCGATCCTAGGTCCTATCCTCTTTCTGTTATATGTAAGGGATATGGCTTCGTTTATTAAAAAATGGAAGAACGGTTCTGTTTGACGATGACACGAATTTTCTTTGCAAAAAAAAGCAATAAATAGTACAATTTCAGAAGTTTCAAATCGGTTTCGTAATAACAAATTGATAGTTTACAAAGGAAAAACTGTTTCAATGCATTTTTGTATTTCAAATCGAGAATCGCATGCTCCATTGAAAATAAACAATATACAATTAGTTGATGTTAAAGTAACAAAATTTCTAGGTCACTCAATTCAGTCAACCAATGGTATGTACATATAGCAGAATTAAACAATTAAACACCAAATTAAGTTCATTATGATATGCATTCAGAATTCTTTCAAATTCTGTCAGTCTTCATGCAACTCGTTGAGTGTATTTTGCAAATGTACATTATCGCCTGAGATATGGCATAGTATTCTGTGCCAGTTTATCACGTACACGATATTTATGTGTAAGTTAGAAACTCATCTTAATTGGATCTAGATGTGAAAGTATTAAGTGACAAGAGATATGAAAGCAATGGAAAAAGGGATGTTTGTTCTGCTTCTATACGAAATCTTTCTTGGTTTATTTTTGACGTATTTGTGGGCTGCTTGAGCGAAGCGTAAAAAACTTGTTCGTATTAATGGTTAAAACTGAGACATATGTATTTTGATTACTTTTTTATTAAATAATGGTGGATGTAACAAGCTGTTTCACACATCTCTGAATACTGTATGAAACTATACAAACATTTTTCTGTTATGTATAGTTATAATTCTCTATCAATTTCATTATATTCAAATTCATGGCTCATACCATATCGATAATCATAATTACTTGAATTGTAAGGCTCTATAATGCCAATGCTATTTCTTCTCTGTTCCAGTGTCAGTAGTTTTATGCAGTGGCGTCTCCTCACTCTGGACTTAGGACGCTCGCAGTGAAGGAAAGTGTTACACTACCCTTTTCGCTTACTTATTTAGAGTAAAATAGAATTATGTAAACAAAATCCTTATTTATTTTAAATTATAATGTTGGACGAATAAGGGAAAGGTAGTCGCAAAATAACAACGAGGATGTCGTATTTTCTATTGCATAAAGTAGAAAAATACATTTTGAAGTATTTAAAAAGACACGTTCGACGCTTTTCCCTTTTTATCGGTTTTCGTTTTAAAAATTAAGTTCTGAAATATTATCAGGTTAGGACACGATGGTCCGTTACTCAATTACTTCTTTCTTTTATTCATACGAAAGGCAAGAAAAGCAATTATTTAAAACTATTGTTCCACTTTTTCAATATCTTTAAATATAAAAAAAGAATACTAATTTAATGAGTAGCGCTAAAAGCTGCAACGCGCAACGGAGAATATCACAATTACGAATGCTCAAACTCCAGTAGGTCGTTTAATCGAGGTCCAACGCCTAGGCACGCTTTGTCCTTGAGTGTGGGGACGCCGCGCGCATGCGCTGCAGCCTCCCAATCCGACCTGGAGGCGTTGGAGGCGTTCGCCAACGGCCTGAGCTGTGCTCGTGCCCTGCCTGCATTGCGTGGACGCGCTGGTGCCGATCTACGACGCCGATCGCTTGGAAGACTGAATAAATGAAAAATCTAAATAAATTCAGAGGAAAATAATATTTGTTCTATTTACTTTGGCGTTGACTCACGACTTGCACACCCAAAGAAAACCCCACTGGTTATATCTCTCGGAAATTTCTTGGTAATCAGCTTGCCTCCTCTTGCAATCAGGATGTCTCGCTTCTGTGTTTTTACTTTCTCTTCTTGCGGATTATCGTCGTAAGGGCGAGAAAGTTATGTAATTGTGCGTATGAAATCGGAATATTTTGGGCGCAAAAACTGTTATTACCAAGCCCTCGTAACCAAAATGCGGATAAATCCTGTTCCATTATATTGTAAATTACATCCCCTCACACGTGGTGTAGAGGAAGACCATGTTTTGTGGGTCCTTGATACTGAAAAATAGATTGACGGCAAAACGTTTCTGTCAGTCTCTGATCAACGCCAGCGCCTAAATCCCTATTTTCTTCAAAATTGATATTGCCCGATCGATTTGAGTGAACTCAAGGCTTTAGGAATTTGAAACATATTTTGATTTTTGAGAATACTTTACATGAATCCTCTAAAACATTTTAAGAATTTTCTCCAAAATGTCATCAATTTTTTTTAGCAAACTTGGGCCTTGGATAGCGTAAAGGACGCTTGGGGGATTGGTGCAAGTCACATGTTCGTTGAAACCACAGAATGTTTGAAAATTGCAAAAGTGCAATTTTTATTGGGCTTCTTCCTATAACTATAACATTGAATATTGAGATTTTTTCTTTATAATTATTTTATAAGATGAGAGATGTTTTAGTGTATTAGTATGTTAGATAAAACTTGACAAAAAGATAGTGGCGAGTATTAGTTATTTATTTTTCTTTTAGTATATATTTCTTATTTAAAAAGTGAGCGAAGTAGGTCGGCGATATAGCGGGTAGGAAAATACTCTCTTTGGGAAACGCTGCCACGATTTGGACAAACTAAATCTATAGTCAAACGCTATTTGTGTTAATTTAATAGAAGGAATAAAGGGGCCGACCTGGATGGCCGAGGTGGCTAAGAGCGAGTACTGACTTTTCTTCTAAGTTGGAGACGCTCCCAAGAAAAGGAAACTCCCATTATTATTCATTTTGCTTCCTGCAAACCACCTTCCTTTTTAAAACAAAAGACTTGGGCGTATGAATAGTCTCTTTCATACTACACTTCCATTCGAAGCCAACAAACAATACCTTCGCTTTGTCATCCTTTCAGAACACTTACACACTGTTGCAACGTTAACCTGACACAATTAATTCACGAGTTTTAATCCACTTAATCACAAAAAACACCTCTTTTGGCACTACGCGTAAGAATCATATAAAATCAAAATAAATCTACAAAAGTACCGCTATACAACTTTTCCTTGAGCTGACAGAATAGTAATGACCCTCCTACCAGGTACTAGAACATGAAATGAGGTAACGAAAGAATTAACCAAACGAAGAATTCAAATTATTTCAGTAGCTTAATTTTCATAATTTATGTAGATAGCCCTCACCTTGCTTATAATAATAATAATAATAATAATAATAATAATAATTATTATTATTATTATATATATATAATAATAATAATAATTATTATTATTATTATTATTATTATTATTATTATTATTATCATCATTACACACATTGCTCATTACACCTGCCATTGAAAGATACCCCTCAAAGCCCCTAACTATCTCTCGTTCCCTCCATTGTGGATTTCCCCTCGCCTGAGCGACGTGAAGTACCGATTAAAGAACTACCTTAAGTTGTACAGCGTACCCTACTTCAGTCGAAATGTTTGCTCTTTCGTAACTATTCAATAACGACACATTGTTCGTGAAACATAACATACTCATGCAATGTTGCAATGTATTCACAATTCGGGTTGTTTTGAGCATTCAACTGAACTCCCATAGCAGCATCTGAAATTATAAGATGATTATTATGCAGGTTGAAGATCGATGAAGGAATATTTTTCCAGTTTCCACACTGAACTTACCACATATTACATCCAGCGTGTACAGAGTAAGGTGATTGAAAATGTCAAATTCAGAACCACCAACTTCATTCTTCCATTTATTGATTAAGATATTTGCATTGGAATTGAATGATTCCATAAAACCGTCCAGAATTTTGAAATGGAAAGTTGGAGTAATTATTTTCCTTCGGGATTTCCACTTGCTACCTAGTTTTGATAAAAAATTGTTGTATAGAACTTGAAGGCTCTTACAAATATTATATAAAAATATAATTTTTTATAATCCAATGACAATATTATTATTTAAAACATATTTAACTCATACCGGTTGTAACTTCTCTGAAATCGGGTCGTACCTGATATCTCAGAGGTACTTACACAGAATTTGAGCTGTGCCCAATAATGCAGTATTTCACATTTGGTATGCTGTGCCCTAACAAGGTCTAAAGTGTTTCGTGGGTTTCTGGTTACAACCCTTAGAGCTTAAATTACCTCTGGGACAACTGTAATCCTACGTTTATAGATTCCCTCCAGCTCTACCCGGAGATTACGATATTTCGTTGTTTTTTGGATCTCGGTACACCCGCTGGGATGGCTTTGTCCCCCGTCCCTACCTACTTCTGTTTAACGACGGTGAAATCTGGCACGGTATGATTGGATCGGACCTTCAAATCACATAGTATTTTCTTATTGAGATTTTTGACCAGCATCTCCGGCTTATACGTCCACCATTCTTTTTTAGAGTACCTACTTTTATACTCTTTAACCTGCTAATATCTGTTCGAATGTCGATAATCTTCCTCTCCAGACGAAACTTTCACGATAGGTGTCGACTGATGGCCGTGTTTGTGGTTAGTTCCTCAGAATGCGTGAGCTGTATTATATATGAGTGTTTATTGCTTCCAAATCCTGTTTGAATCTTGACTGTAGCAATGTTATTCAGGAGCCCTTGACGCTATCTTTATTACTGGTAGGCAACACCTTTCTTCTTCTTGCAGTATATGGTGTCTTCTTTTCATTTTATCGTATATATCGTATTAAGTATATACGAGTAAGGATTAATAAACATTGTGTAAAGAAAGTTACATGATGCTGCAGCAAAAAAGGAACGACAGTAAAACGCGTAATGTGGTGCTCGGATGCCGAAAAAGTGAAAATCCCTTCTTCTAACATGCAGTGTAGTCAGAATCCATGATTTGTGGGTCCTTGATACCGAAAAATGTGTTTACATTCTGTAAAATGTGTTACAAAATGTGTCCGCCGTCACTGCCCGTCCGTCGTGTGAACAACTCTAGCGCGTTCACTATTCGTAAGAATGTTGCCAATATGAGAAGTCTCCTATATTTCTAAAATGGCTGGAGATCCTGCGAATTTGAAACTAATTCTTTGAATTTTGAGTGCTCTTTACATGATACCCCAGGAATATTTTCAAAGTTTTCTAGAAAAAAATGGCATATTTTTCTTCAAAATTTAATTGAAAGAATAGAAGTGAATTACCTTTAGAAAGATGGCATATGTCAGGTGCGTCAAGCTGGAACAGCCAAGTCAGCACACCCACACGAAACATGTCTAATCATTTATTGCTAATTAATTGCCAATTAATTGCCACATTTTTGAATTAATTGCCACGTATTTTCGTGGAGAAAACGGGTGTGTGCTAGCTTGACGTCAAGCCAGCACACACATCAGTTAAATTCGAGCCAGAGCTCAACGGAAACCATCTAATCATTTATTGCTAATTAATTGCCAATTAATTGCCACAATTTGGAATGAATTCGCACGTATTTTCAGTCTAAAATAATAAAAGTAAATGGCAGCAGGCATGACGCAACCCGCAACATAATTTTGAACGTCAAGCCAGCACACACATCAGGTAAATACGAGCCAGATCTCAACGGAAACCATCTAATCAATTATTGCTAATTAATTGCCAATTAATTGCCACAATTTGGAATGAATTCGCACGTATTTTCAGTCTAAAATAATAAAAGTAAATGGCAGCAGGCGTGACGCAACCCGCAACATATTAAAAAATTGGAATATAGAGAATACCAACGAGCACAATCACATAAAATTAACGAGATAGTTTAAACACATATTGAACACTTATTTTACTCTATGCATGATTTAATTACCCCTCTCTTTTATGAGATATTACATTTTATAACTTCGTAGTTTTGCAAACACGTACGACATTCAAATAGATAATGCAAGAGTACCAACGAGTGCGATATATCTATAATCTATTAAATATTTAAATACACATTATATACTAGTTTACTATACTGAAGATAAATTAATCAATGTTGCCGTGGATTATATAAACATTGCTGAAACTGCATCAGATTTATCGAACCAAGCCACTCTTTCAAAATCGAAAATACAGAGAACCAGCAAGCAAAATCACATAAAATTAAAAACATACTTAATAGATGTTTAGAACTAATATTTTACTCTACACACTATTTAATTGCTCTTGTCATTTATTAAATAATAATTTTTTTAAACGTCGTTCTTATGAAACCTCATCGAATTTCGAACAGGAAATGGGAGAGTACCAACGAGCTCCAATATCTAAATTCTATATAATTATTGAATGCACATTCAATACTAGTTTATTACATGAAAGAAAAATTGATAAATGTTGCCGTGAATTATATAAACATTATTGATACTGCATGGCAGTTACCGAACCAAGCCAGATATTCAAATTCGAAAATGCAGAGAACCAACGAGCACAATCACATAAAATTAAGAACAAAGTTAATAGATATTTAGACCTAATTATTTACTCTATACACGATTTAATTGCTCTTGTCATTTATTAAATAATATTTTTTAAAAACTTCTTTGTTATGAAACCTCGAAGACATTCGAACAGGAAATGCGAGAGTACCAACGAGCACTAATATCTAAAATCTATTTAATAATTGAATGCACGTTCAATACTAGTATATTACACTAAAGATAAATTGATAAATGTTGCCGTGAATTATATAAACATTTTGAAACTGCATGGGGGTTATCGAACAAAGCCAGATATTCAAATTCGAAAATACAGAGAACCAACGAGCACAATCACATAAAATTATGAACATAGTTAATAGATAATTAGACCTAATAATTTACTCTATACACGATTTAATTGCTCTTGTCATTTATTAAATAATATTTTTTTAAAACTTCTTTGTTATGAAACCTCAAAGACATTCGAACAGGAAATGCTATGGGGAAAAGTGAATTGTGTGCACATTTTCAAAATTCTGTGATCACTACAATAAGTCATATACTACTTAAATTTTAAATTTTGAAAGGGAGAGAAAATACCAAAAAAACTCCCATGTAATAAAATCTATTTTCAAGGATAAATAAGGACTAAATTTTGAATTTTGAAAGGGACAAAAAAAAACAAACAAATAATACTCCCATGTAATAAAATCTATTAATATATATCTATATAGTAAAGTCTATATTCTTTTGTGCTAGATCGTACTCTCTAATTTTCTACCCGATATCGGGCCAGAAAGCATTGCAATGAAGTTATAAAATTATTTATTCCATCAATGGCAGGAAACTTAAATTCTTTTAGAATAGTAAATTAGTATCAAATGTCTGTTAAATTATATTCTTGGTTTCCTATGTTTGTGCTTATTGATTCCCTCTATTTTCAAATTTTAAAATCTCGCATGGTTCGAGTACTCTGTTTCACTTTCACCCTTTTGAAAGGGTAATTTAAAATTTCCCAATTGAAAGTCGTACGTGGTTGCATATTAACGAATTTTTAAAAATTCTTTCCTTCGTAACCCGAATAGCAATTAAATCGTGTGTAAATAAAAAATCAGTATTAAATTACTAAACACAATGTTGTTGGTTATACAATATTGTACTCGTTGGTTCTCTAAATTTTCGAATTTGAATATTTGGCTTGGTTCGATAACTCAGATACGGATTCAACAATGTTTATATAATAAACGGCAAAATTTATTAATTTACCTTTAACCTAATAAACTAGTATCATCTGTGTATTTTATAATTTAAGAGATATTAAATATTTTTTCTTGTTGGTACTCTCGCATTTCCTATTCGAAAGTCGTACGTAATTGCACAACTACGAATTTAAAAAAATTACTATTTCCCAACGGCAATAGCAACTAAATTGTGTATAGAGTAAAAAATTAGTATTAAATAACTATAAACTATATTGATGGTTATATGTGCTTGTGCTCGTTGGTACTCTCTATTGGTGGCTCTATTTTTTCGAATTTGATATTCTGGCTTTGTTCGATAACTCTGATGGAATTTCAATAATATTGATATACTACACGCCAACATTTATTAAGATACCTTTATAATTAAAAAATTAGTATTGAATGTTCATTCAATAATTAAATAGATTTTACATATTAGTGCTCGTTGGTTCTCCCGCTTTTTCCTGTTCGAAAGTCGATGAGGTTTCATAACAACAAAGTTTTAAAAATTTATTATTTAATAAAGGACAAGAGCAATTAAATCGTGTATAGAGTAAGAAATTAGTGCCATATATCCAGTAACTATGCTCCTAATTTTATGTGATTGTGCTCGTTGGTTTTCTGCATTTTCGAATTTGAATATCTGGCTTGGTTCGGTAACTGCCATGCAGTATCAATCATGTTTATATAATTCACGGCTTTATTTATTAATTTATATTTGGTGTAATAATGTACTATTAAATGTGGATTCAATTATTACATAAATTTAAGATATTAGCGCTCGTTGGTGCTATCGCAATTCCAGTTGGAAAGTCAACAAGATTTTACAACAACGAAGTTTAAAAAAATTAATATTTAATAAACGACAAGAGCAATTAAATCGTGTATAGAATAAAAAATTAGTTCTAAGCATCCTTTAACTATGTTCTTAATTTTATGTGATTGTGCTCGTTGGTTCTCTGTATTTTCAAATTTCAATATCTGGCTTGGTTAGATAACTCCCATGCAGATTCAAAATGTTTATATAATTAACGGCAACAATTATCAATTTATTTTTACTGTAATATGCTAGTATTGAACGCGCTTTCAAATTTTAAATATATTTTACATATTAGTGCTCGTTGGTACTCGCATTTCCTCTTCGAATGTCGATGAGGTTTTATAACAACAAAGTTTTAAAAATTATCATTTAAAAAATGACAAGAGCAATTAAATCGTGTATACAGTAATTAATTAGTTCTATATATTTATATAATATGTTTTTAATTTTATGTCATTGTGCTCGTTGGTTCTCTGCATTTTTGAACTTGAATATCTCGCTTGATTTGATAACTGCCATGTAGTTTCAATAATGTTTATATAATTACCGGCAACATTTAACAATTGATCTTTAGTGTAATGTTCTAGCATTGAACGTGCATTCAATTATTAAATAGATTTTAGATATTAGTGCTCGTTGGTACTCTCGCATTTCCTGTTCGAATATCTTCGAGGTTTCATAACAAAGAAGTTTTTAAAAAATATTATTTAATAAGTGACACGAGCAATTAAATCGTGTATAGAGCAAACAATTAGTTCTGAATGTCTATTAACTATGTTCATACTTTTATGTGATTGTGCTGGTAGGTTCTCTGCATTTTCGAATTTGAATATCTGGCTTTATTGGGATAACCCCCATGCAGTTTCAAAATGTTTATATATTTCACGGCAACATTTATCAATTTATCTTTAGTGTAATATACTAGTATTGAACGTGCATTCAATTATTAAATAGATTTTAGATATTAGTGCTCGTTGGTACTCTCGCATTTCCTGTTCGAATGTCTTCGAGGTTTCATAACCAAGAAGTTAAAAAAAAATATTATTTAATAAATGACAAGAGCAATTAAATCGTGTATAGAGTAAATAATTAGGTCTAAATATCTATTAACTTTGTTCTTAATTTTATGTGATTGTGCTCGTTGGTTCTCTGCATTTTCGAATTTGAATATCTGGCTTGGTTCGGTAACTGCCATGCAGTATCAATAATGTTTATATAATTCACGGCAACATTTATCAATTTTTCTTTCATGTAATAAACTAGTATTGAATGTGCATTCAATAATTATATAGAATTTAGATATTGGAGCTCGTTGGTACTCTCCCATTTCCTGTTCGAAATTCGATGAGGTTTCATAAGAACGACGTTTAAAAAAATTATTATTTAATAAATGACAAGAGCAATTAAATAGTGTGTAGAGTAAAATATTAGTTCTAAACATCTATTAAGTATGTTTTTAATTTTATGTGATTGTGCTTGCTGGTTCTCTGTATTTTCGATTTTGAAAGAGTGGCTTGGTTCGATAAATCTGATGCAGTTTCAGCAATGTTTATATAATCCACGGCAACATTGATTAATTTATCTTCAGTATAGTAAACTAGTATATAATGTGTATTTAAATATTTAATAGATTATAGATATATCGCACTCGTTGGTACTCTTGCATTATCTATTTGAATGTCGTACGTGTTTGCAAAACTACGAAGTTATAAAATGTAATATCTCATAAAAGAGAGGGGTAATTAAATCATGCATAGAGTAAAATAAGTGTTCAATATGTGTTTAAACTATCTCGTTAATTTTATGTGATTGTGCTCGTTGGTATTCTCTATATTCCAATTTTTTAATATGTTGCGGGTTGCGTCACGCCTGCTGCCATTTACTTTTATTATTTTAGACTGAAGATACGTGCGAATTCATTCCAAATTGTGGCAATTAATTGGCAATTAATTAGCAATAATTGATTAGATGGTTTCCGTTGAGATCTGGCTCGTATTTACCTGATGTGTGTGCTGGCTTGACGTTCAAAATTATGTTGCGGGTTGCGTCATGCCTGCTGCCATTTACTTTTATTATTTTAGACTGAAAATACGTGCGAATTCATTCCAAATTGTGGCAATTAATTGGCAATTAATTAGCAATAAATGATTAGATGGTTTCCGTTGAGCTCTGGCTCGTATTTAACTGATGTGTGTGCTGGCTTGACGTCAAGCTAGCACACACCCGTTTTCTCCACGAAAATACGTGGCAATTAATTCAAAAATGTGGCAATTAATTGGCAATTAATTAGCAATAAATGATTAGACATGTTTCGTGTGGGTGTGCTGACTTGGCTGTTCCAGCTTGACGCACCTGCATATGTCCAACTTTCATGTTAACCTTGAATATTCGAAAACCGGGAGCGGTAGCTCAGTGCATCAACTGATGTCATTGCAGCGCCTCTGAACTGGGAGGTGATATGTTCGAGTCCTGACGGCGGCAGGATTTTCGACACTAGCTTTACAGCTAGGTCGAATTCAGTCGCTGTCATATGTTATGGGAATGTAATGCTGTCAATTTCTTGATTCAACAAGTTTGGATATTAACAATGCCTGTAGAATTCCAGTTCCTCGTGGTTTTAATTGCTCGTTTAAGGTTCTCTAAGAATTTCTGAACATAGCCAAACGTTTTCACACGTGCACAAAAGTAGCCCAAATGAGTGAACCTAGGGAATACAGGATCTACCTTCTTAAATTCCTGTCCTAAAGTCTCGATAACTTTTTGTGCGGGAGATAGATACATCATTACCTTTTTGTTTTGGAGTCAAATTGCGTAAGAATCTATTACTGCCTCAAACATACGATTTTGTTCAGGGAAATCTACTCTACGTTAGTAACCTTTGATTCTTTAAGTCCGTGCACGTATTTTCTGTTTTTCAGCCACCATTTGCCTCGCGTCATTTGTTATTTGATAGTTTTGTTCAAAATGGAGTATTCTTAGTTGCGCTTTAGAGGTATCCGTTGGTATAAAAGTTACCTCCGTTAGAGTAAAGGAACAATCACAAAAACGACCAACCTGCCTACGCAGGATTCGAACCTGCAGCCTCCTCGGCGCATACGACGGCTGCCGCAACCACCTGCGCCACGAAGCCGACTTTATTGTTGTTGTTGTTATTGTTATTATTATTTCATATTTCAAAATTTCACGCTCTTCCGGAGTTTTCAAGTATAACTCAAGGACAGAACGTCAACACATATGGTGAGACAGATGGTGAGAAGTTCTTGCTCCAGTGCACTCAGGTTCCGCTTCAATGATTTAGGGAGAGAACCTTGCGCACAATGTTGGTGGTTGCCAGCAACACGGCCTTCTGCATGGTTCTGAGGTGCCACTCATTTAGATGGAGTTTTTCTTTCACAATCCTCCAATCTTCAGCCACAAGCCCATTAGTTGAAATAACCACGGGTACAATATCTACCTCTATTAGTTTGTACAAGTTTTTCAGCTCAACTGAGAGTGGCTGATATTTTCTCCTCTTTTCTGCAATAGTTGTCAGCAGATTATGATCCAGTGGGACTGCGATATCAATTATTATTGCCCTACGAGTAGTTTTGTCGAATACGACAATATCAGGCTTATTTGCTTCCACTGTTCTGTCTGTAACAATGGGAGTATCCCACAAGATTTTTGTTCTCTCATTAGACAAAACTTGTTCTGGTAGATATTTGTAGTATGGCAGGCTTTCCTTTATCAAGTCCGATCTTTTAGCAAGAGCTTGGTGGATGATTTTGGCTACATTATTATGACGTAAATAATCTGTTTGTGCCAACTGAGAGCATCCACTGCAGATATGTTGGATAGATTCGGTGGCCTTACACAGGCGACACTTGTCACTGATGTTCTCTTTCATAATATATCGCCTGTAGTTATTAGTGGCTACTACCTGATCTTGAATGGCCAGTACAAATCCTTCCGTCTCGCCAAAAAGCCCAGCTGTTCTCAGCCATTCAGTCGATCTCTTCACATCTATGGAGTTACTTTGAAGAGCAGTAGCAAACCTGCCATGGAGTTCCTTTGATCTCCACTGCTCAATTCGGTCCACAGGTTTCGGAACTCTTGGATTGTGATCTTCCTGGAGCAGCTTAAGAGGTGTATAGCCGTGATCTTGTGCACAAATGGCCGTCATGGATTTGTTGTTGGTGAAATAATTTCTGAGCTGTTTTTCTTGCTGGCGGCACATAACTTCAAGACTTAACAGTCCACGGCCCCCATGATGTCTTGAAAGATACAGCCTTTCGGTGGAACTTCGAGGATGATGCATCCGATATTTTGATAGAAGTGTTCTGACTTTTCTATCGAAAGCTTGCAAAGATGTCTCAGACCACTTGACAACTCCAAATGTATGTGATGCTGCTGAAAGAGCCCAGGTGTTAATTCCTGTAAATTTGTTTCTTGAATTAATACAGGACTTGCAGATTTTCGTCACACGAGAGAGAACCTTTCTTTCCACTTGTTTTCTTATTTTTTCATCTGCAGTTCCTAGGAGCTGCTGGAGGCCCAGATACTTATATTCATCGCCACTGAAGAGTTCTTGAATTCTCAAATCTTCCATCAAATGAGGTTCATTCTCTGTATTCTGGACGCTACCTCTCTTCACGTGAACAACTGCGCACTTCTCCAAACCAAGATCCATACAAACAGAGCTGCTGAAGCTTTCTACTAGTGTCAGCACGCTGCCAAGTTGTTCTGACCCTTTAGCATAGAACTTGAAATCATCCATATATAATTGGTGGGAAATGATCTTCTTGGGGTTCTTCAAAGCATACCCATAGCCGGAAGAATTCAACACCCTACTCAAAGGGTTCAATGCTAGGCAAAACCAGAGCGGACTTAGGCTATCTCCCTGAAAAATGCCTCTACAAACTTTTAAAGTATCTGTCTGGTAACTGAATTTCCCTCGCATTACAAGCAGTGTTGTTCGCCAGCTGTTCATACACGTTGTAAGAAATGTAATGATAGAGGGATGAACCTTGTAGAGTTGAAGGGTTCGCTGCAACCAAGAATGCGGAATAGAATCGAATGCCTTTCGGAAATCAATCCAGCCCACTGACAAATTATGCGCTTTCTTTTTTACATGCTTGGATACAATATTATCTATTATTAATAATTCTTTGCATCCTCGAGATCCTTTCCTACAACCAACCTGTTCGGGCAAAAGCAGCTCATTTTCTTTCAGATGCTCGTCGAGTTTGGTGGCAATAATGGAGGTGAGAACTTTATAAATTGTGGGTAGACATGTAATAGGTCTATAATTCTCGGGGCAAGACGCATTTCCTCCTTTCGGTAACATAAATGTCACACCCATGGTACAAAATTCTGGCAGCACAGATGTTCCTTGCAAAATATTTTGAAATTGACTCGCCAATATATCATGAGTGCACGTCAGATATTTCCACCAAAAATTATGGATTCCATCTACTCCTGGAGCTTTCCAATTGTGAGTTCTCTTTATAGATCTTTTAACATCCTCTGTTGAAATCACAACTCCATTCATTTCTGGGATATTACGACACGCTTCTTCTTCCTGTCGTATCCAGTATGCTTCATCAAAATGTTGCTTTGGAGTGGACCAGATCTGAGACCAGAAGTCCGTCATGGCAGAAGCACTTGGGGGGTTTATGTCATTGTCGTTGGCACCTCTCGACTCTAGGTATCTATAAAAGCCTTTTTGGTTGTTAGAGAAGAGGGAATTTTCTTTCTTGCGTCGCGCTGCTTCATTATACCTTCTTATTCTCGCCCCTAGAGCTGCTATTCTTTGTCTTAATCTCTCATCTTCAACCTTGAGTTTACTTTCCAGGTCTTTATGTGTTCTTTTTATCCCCAGTCTTCTGAGAATTGAGCGAATAGTTGCGCGAACCATCTTTGAAATTCCTCCTTTGTCTCTGAAATACTCAGCAATATGCGAGATATCTCGTCTAGCTTGGGCAATTTGATTTTCAATTTTCTTTAACCATGCCGGTGGATTTTGTCTTTCATAAGGTTTCTTAGAAAGAGAAGTGCCATTTCCCACCCGTACTTTGTAACCTAGGTGTTGACAGGTAGCAATTGCAGCACAGTGAACCAGTCCGGCTACATCTTCAAGAGAAGTAGCTTCTGAGATGTTTGGGGCAATAATTTGGTTCATTTTGCCAACAACTTCATAGACATTAGCGCTGCATTTCAGTTTTGGTATTTTTGGTCTTAGATCTAATGATATTCCTTGGTAGTGAAGCTTTGTTGCCTCATAAATATCTTGAAGGGATTTGTCCACCATTTCATATTCGAGCTGGGGGATGAAAACCACAGCGTGCTGTTCGTTCTCATGTACTGTTTGTTCATTTTCATTAACTTGCTGCTCCAGGACTACCTCATTTGTTAGTTCTAGTCTCACTTCCGTCTTGAGAAGATTTAATTCTGCATCTGAGAAAACTTTTCTTCTCCTGATGGAGTTCAGTTGGCTACACACACGCTGCTCATTTAGAGCGCTTTCCGGATATACCTTTCTCCATTCGGTGAGGAGCCTTCTTCTGAAGCCCTCACATTCCGTCTCGCCTTTTGTGCTTCTGTAGTATGCACGCATGACAGACATGTTTAATTCTCTTGTCCATTGCATGCGTTGGCTTGGATTCCCTGAAGCAGTGGGGGATCCCCTTGGGTTTCCCAAACTTCTACCAGGTGCGGCATACCTTGCGACGCGATATCGAGATTTGCGGTAGCCCTAGGTGGGGCGGCTCCTTAGTTGTTGCGGAGGTTCACCGCTTTCCACCAGCACAGGTAACATATTTCTCACAGCTGCCCCGGTGCTAAAAACAGCTGCGCGGCCTTGCGAGGGCCGGTCGCCAGCGTGACTTTTCTTTAAAGCACTACTCATAATTCTTCTCTGGAAGACCCAGTACTGGATAACTGACGAAGAGGATCTGCTAACCAGGTCAATTTTTTTGGAGGGATCCGACAACCCTCTGATTATGAAGATGAACCCGTACGCCTTCTTCGCCGAAGAGATTCGATCTTCTTCCGCCGTCGAAGCCGTTGGTCCTCTTCACCTGTACCCTAGGCAGGGGCCCTTGCTAGGTACTGACAGCCGGAGCCAGCTGAGCCTAGGTTTTTATAGAGGTATGCTCCTCTGATTATTATTATTATTATTATTATTATTATTATTATTATTATTATTATTATTATTATTCTACTTCACGACTAAAGATGTTATGAGTCGGTTGAGTAAAAAATCTACTCTAGGTTGCAACCAGCTTCCTAAGGAACTGACTGTCGGTGTCTCTACAATACTTTCCGAAAAATGTGGACTGCTACAAATAAAGCAATGTCTTGCACTTTCCAGTCCTTTGAATGATCTGGGAGTTTAGCCAAGTTCTTACTAAAATTTTGTGGAACAAATCCTAGAACTCCCACATTCGGCTGATGTCGATTTCCAAACTTTTTCATTCAACACGTTTTCCTGCCTCCTAGATTACGCATGGCACAATCACATGTTTTTTCTTCAAATCCCGTATAACAATATCTGGTTTGTTTACCACCATCGTGCGATCAGTTTGAATTTGTTGGTCATACAGTATGGTAGCCAGTCCAACAAGCGTCACAGGTTTTGGTAAGTGTTCGTACCACTTGGAGCATGTGTTTGAAACTTGGAGGGCGGTACAGATCTGTCAGTGGAGGTAACTAAACATCCTGCAATATTAATTATAGAGGCTACCTTATTGGTTTTATCAATGAGGATATCAGGCCTGTTATAATCCACTGTTTTGTCCGTGATAACAAATCGGTCCCAGTACATTTCATGGCTCTTTGTTTCCAATACAGGTGTTGGACAATATTTGTAATTCGGTGTAGAAGAGTCAAGCCACCCGTTTAATTGATGTATCAATTTTGCGGGTTGATCTGTCTTCCAAGGTAGGCGTTGTCTGATAATGCTGGACCGCCCGCCATAATGTGCTCAATTGATTCGCCGTATGATTAACATTTTCTGCATTTGTGTATCACATTCATCTTCACAAGATTGTTTTCGTAGTTTTTGGTTCGTAGAACCCTATCTTGTAACGGATTGCCTTTACAAACCCTTCAGTTTCTAGTTATAAATATCCACTTATTAGCCAATGCAGAGACGCAGCTTTATCAATAAGTTGTTCTTCCAGGTGTTTGGGAAAATTTTCGTGCAAGACTTTCTCCTTCCATGATTGTAGTTTATCTTGTGTATTTGGAATGCTTTTCGTGGCGTTACAAGAAAGATTCAGTGGCATGTGACCTAAGTCAATTTCATTAACCAGCTCCATAATTAGGTCAGAGGAGTTCATCAGTTTACTTTTCATTTTCTGTTCTAGTTTCCTACAGAACCAGTGTATATTCCGTAGGTCTCTTCCTCCAACGTTTCGGGGTAGATAGTCTGTCTATGGAAGTGTTGGTATGCAGACATCGGAATTTAGTGAGTAATCGTCTCGTTATTCGGTCTAACAAATTGAAATCAGGGTCAAATCACTTAATTATTCCAAAAGAGTAGGTTAATGTTGGTGCGGCCCAGGTGTTGCTGGCTGTTATAATGTTCTTACCTGATATTTTTGTGTTGAGTACTTTAATTATTCCACTCCGATACTTGTCGGTGAAGTTTTTCTTTAGCTGAAAGTGGTCTGCCACATCCAAGAATACATAGTACCGTCTTCCAGTTCTTCAACACCTTGGAACTGTTGGTTGGGTTGTACAGTTCCCCGTTTTAGAATATTGAGAATAGCGCATTTGTCTGTACCAAATGACATGTTAATATCTTTAGTAAAGATAGCCGCAACGTTTATCAAGGATTGAAGTTGTTTCATGGTTCTAGCGCAGAGTTTCAGATCATCCATAAAAAGAGAATGAGTGATCTTTTTATTATACTTTATCTTGTACCCCAAATTACTTTCTTGCAATAGTGCAGATAATGGGTTGATGGAAGCAAAACCACATTGACAAGAGGGAATCTCCTTGAAATATTCCTGTTCTAATGTTAATGGAAGCAATTTTCCTATTTTCAATATAAAGGTTTGTTCTCCACATCATCATCGCCTTCAAGCATTTAATAATTCCCGGAGAGATCTTGTAAATTTCAAGAACTTTTAATAGCCAGTCCTGAGGGAAAGAATCGTATGCCTTGGTGTAATCTACGTAGCATACATGTAGATTTCGCTTCTCAATTCGCGCCAGCTGCAGTATAATAGTGTCGATGGTAAGTTGCTGTTCGCAGCCCAGAGTTCTACGGACACATCCCTTTTGTTGCGCGTTGTTGGCGGTTTGTTTCGCAGTGTTTGTAGATTTCATTTACTACAGCAGTGAACAACCTGTATAATACAGACAAAACATATGACTGCCCGATAGTTATCGGGCTTCGAAAAGTCCCCCTTCTTGTACAGCAGAAATGTGCTCCCTTCAGTTAGAAAGAAAGATTTTTTCGGGATTGGATAGTACTTCGGAGAAACATCTTGATACAGCTCCATGTACTGACACTAGTTGTTTATGCCAAAAATTCTGGATTTTATCGGGAAATGGCGCCTTCCAGTTATTTTTCTTTATCGCTCTTGCAATATCTTCAGCTGTAAATCTCATTTCCATTGGCATTATTTCTGTCTGCTTTGTTTCAATTTTCTGGATCCAGTTCGCATCTTCTTGGTATCGTCCTGGTTTCGTCCACTACGAACTTCAAAATTTACCGACATCATTGACATCTACGGTGAGGTTATTATCCCTATTTCCACTTTCTGAACCCAGTTCAAGTTGCCTAAAGAACTTCTTTCTGTTTTTGTGGAAATCCAAGTATTGTTGTTTTCTGTTCGTTAGTTCATTGTACCTTCTGAGTCTTGCTCCTTTAGCTTTAAACTTTTGCCTTAATGTATCTCTGAGGTTAAGAAGAAGTTGAGAACTCTCTGGGCATGATAGATTATTTGCAGCTCTTCTTGCTATGCCTGTTACATAACAAATCTTTTCGAGCGGTTGTTGTTCAAATATTCAATAATAAGGTCTACTTTTGAACATAGCCCACCAATACTTTTTTCAAGTCTCGTCTTCCAAGTGGTGTCTTTTGCTAATGATTCCTTTTCTGAAGAATGTGTTGGTATGTCTTCTGTCCATTTATCTCGATAACAGTTGCCGCTGCACAGTTCATTCACAGATGTATTTCTGTGAAGTCATGAGTATTCATTTATCTATTGACCCAAAACTTCATTTACCTCTTTCAGTGTAGGTGAAGCTTTCCTAATATTGTTGAGGTCAGGGACGTTTGGTCTATTTGAAGCTTTTGTATTGCGATAATGTTCATGTTGTCACTGTGTTTTACTCGTGTTCTTCTGTAGAGGAAGTTGTCATTGCCTGATTTCATTTGAAGGCTTTCGATATCGTGATCCACCGGCAACGCACAAGTAGTATCATCGGGCCTTCCGTTAGTTTCGTCCGGATAATTTTGCTGTATTTCATCTCTAACTTCTCGACGTATATTTTCTAATTCTTTTGGTATCAGATAGTCATTTTTAATTATAATATTTCTTCTATCCAACAAATTCTGCTCGGATTTGTCCATTTATGGTTGTGGATTAGTATATTCCTGGAAGAAGTAAAGTCTACATTCTGGAAGTGGAATTTCGTGACGACTGACACGGTAAAATATTCTAATCTATATTATATTCATATCTCGTTTCCATTTTATTCGGTTGTCTTTCCTTCCTCTACGGGCAGTCTTTCCACGCCTGTAAACAGACGAGCCGGCAGTTGGAGTGGCACTAGATGTGCTGGACTCTATATATTCCACGTTTGGTTGTTTTGGTTGATGTTGGGTTGTAGCTGTTTTAGTGACAGAGGTCCGCCTCATCAACTCTCTGCCGTCGGCGACTCGCATGCTGTGATGTACATCGCCGACTCTGCACATGCCCTGGCGCTCCCCAGGCAGCATGTCATGTTCGACATCGACAAGACCGTCTCCCACGTGGCTAGAGATGACGTACGCTCTGACGTAGGGTTGGACTTTGGAAGACCAGGGTGAAAATGAGACAGGAAAAATAGGAATTTCATGCAGATGCTATTGCTAAAATCCTTGATGACAGACAGTATTTGGGAGAAAATCGCTTCATTCTTAGCAAACACTTTAGGATCATCCACGTAAAAGAAATGTGATATTGGTCTTTCATCACCCACAACTGTCCAGTTAGTGGAATCAAACTAATGCAAAACTGCAAGGGGAATAGCGAATCTACTTTATAAAAATCCCTTGTTAATATTTTTGTTTCTACTGCTTCCTTTCCTAGTAGTAATCTTTATTAGAAACCTGGTACTCCAAGACTTCTTAGTAGCCTTGCAAAAGTCAAGGAGTTTGGGATGAAATCAACAGATCTTCAGAGTTTTCAAAGTACAATTGTGTATTACACTGCCAAAGGCCTTCTAGTAGTCAATCCAAGCCATGCTTAAATTGTGTTCGTTTACTTACATCATTCAAGATTACTTTATATGCTACTGCCAGATTTCCTTACAGCCAAGGAAAACTTTACCAAACCCCTTCCGTTGAACTGGCAACAGATGGTTCATCTTTAAGTGCCTATGTATTTCGTTAGCTATGGCTGCAGTTATAAATTTTACATTACTGGCAGACAAGTGATTGGTCTGTAGCTCTTCGCCAAGGAATTGTCTGCCGCCAAAGAATTGTCTGGTAGCCAATACATGATGCCACGTGTGAGCCATTTCGGGAGTTCCTTTCCATTTTCTAAAATTGTATTAATAACCTTCGCTAGATGAGACTGACATCCCACCGCAGGGCCGAGCAAGGGTACCTCCGATCGCCTGTAGGCATTACTAAACCCTACGGATTTTCACTGACCGCTGAAGGCAGCCTCCTTCCCCTGGCTAATGCAAGGTTCAGACTTCAACTCTAATCAGAGACCTGATATGCCAACCAAGTTTCTCTCGTGTACCCTTCTTGGGTCGTTAACAGAAAGTCCAAACATACATGACCTTTCCCTCTATACCTACTTCCCGCTGTGGATGCAGCCACCACTAACATGGAGACAGACGCTGCTTTCATCCATCCACTGCGGAGCAGATGCTGCGGTTTTGTCCGAGGTGCCTCTTCTACAATCATCATCAAGCCTACTTTCTTCATCATCAAAATCTTCTTCTTTTTCTTCTTCGAAGATGCCGTTGAGGGTCTCCTGTTGAGAACTTCTTCGTCTGACCAGTATCTAGGCTACCACCGATATAGCACTCAGGCTAATGGGCGTACTCAAGCAACACCACCAAGGTCTTGTACTTCCTAGGTGTTGCTGTTATTGCTATTATTACTAGTGTATTCAAGTTTTTAATCTAAACTTATAAAAAAACCCTTCGTGTGGCTCATGGTCAGCATGCTAGCTGTCTGTGAGACTGTCCCGGGTTCGATTCCCAGCCGATTTGAAGCTATAGCTATGCAATACAAATCGTCTGAGTTTCTATAACCGTGTGATTAACGAAAAAGTTCATGCGGACCAAGTAAGCTAGGTTCGGGGTTGGGAAATACATCATGCTCGTCGCTTGCCTCCCTTGCCCACAGGCGTGGATGATAAATAAAAATAGGGTCTAGGCCTGGGAACACCGCTTACTGGGAAATGCCGGATTGATCCGACCCTAAAATGCCAAATACATACGAGTACAATACTACGGACATACATAAAGAAATTAAGTGATTGGCACAGACTGGGGAAAATCAATGATCAATTTTCCAGCAATCTATCTTCTGAAAGAATTGCTTAATGAAATATTTAAAAGCTGTAAGTAGAGAAGGAGAAATTCCATATCATACATCTTACATTTTATAACTGTATCATAATGTAATGGTATTCACTTCATCCTATACCTAAATTAAGTACTTTATTTTGAAAAACTTCAACAGATTTTGTCAATATAAGACATATTATAGTAAGATACATTAATAAGTTTTTGAATTTGAGCATTGAATTATTCAAGAAAGTAATACAATTTTCAAAATTTCTTACCAGATGATGTTAGAAGTCCGGTACCTAACCATGGCTGCAGGAATTCGTAATTCATGCTCTTCTTAATATTGACAGTAGAATTGAGGAATGGCTGAAATTGAGAAAATTGTAAACATGTTTGATAGAGAACACTAATGTTCCTACAAATTCCCATTCTAATATTCCTTTTCCACGTGCTCTGTTGCAGGAGCTTGCTGGGAACAGGCGACCTTTTAGCCATCGGACCAAAATGAGAGGAACTCATTCCCACCCTATCTCGCGACGGCCCTCTAGTTCCACTATAGCATGCTGGAAAACAACTATTTTGCGTGAATTAATTTCCTAATTGAATGATTAATAAATAATCCTCTCTATATTGTAACAGCTCGGAGCTGTAGTCGTAATGAATTTATTTGATAACACGGAAACCGTTTAGTATTCATGCAAATTAATTAAATTCGCGATTCGAGTTTCACACTATAAAACTTCTATAAGATCTCCGCTTCAGAATAGGTCTAGAAAATTGCGTTTTTAACAAGGCAAGTGGAAAAGGGAAGGTCTTAATCCCCGAGGTATGCAGCCGGGAAAATCGAAGCCTTTGTTCGCAGCCAAGGAATAGCCGGTCGGGCCGTGAAGTCGGTAGTTCGGCGTGCACAGCCACGCGGCAGGGAGGACGAAAGTTCTAGGGGTCAACTCAGAAACCCCTCGCCGGGTGGCCCCAGCGAACAGGACTACATGGGAACTACAAGCCGATACGCGATTGGCAAATAAAGTTTATAAATAAAGACTTGCGTCATAGGGCGTGGGAGGGGTCCTGCTCACCACTTAATAACGGGGAGTCCGTTACTTGAGATTATGTTGTATATTACTAGAGATTCTGTTGTTGGTCGTCGAAGATGTACGTGCTTTAGCGGAGCTCCGGGCGAGACAATGGGTTATTCCCTGCAGGAGTATCGGGTGCGCAGCGGGGCGTGGGCCGCGCGCTTTTCCTCGTGCGCAGCGCCGGCACCCTCGGCATCGTTTCGCGGGGACGGTGCAGCTGCTGGAGCAGCATCGTTGTGTGCGACCACGATAGCGGTGCTATTATTAATTGGAGGTGTCGAATCTAATCCGGGACCTGCAGTTGAAGCAGATGCATTTCGCATCTTGTGCAGTGGGTGCAACAGCAATTTGAAATCGGGCAAACAGTGCGATTTCTGTGGACTGTGTTACCATGCAAGTTGTGGTAAAAACGGAGATATGGATACCGGTAAATGGTTTTGCAACAAGTGCAAAGAAAATCGAGACCGTCTACTGGAAGAGAAATCGGAAGCTGTTCTTCTTCAAATCCAAGATTTGCAGGAGTTAAACGCAACTCTTGAGGAGAAACTCCGAGCTGTTCCAGTAGGAGACGCCGCGCAGCCAATCGTAGAGGCTCCAAGTGCGAGAAAACTCATTCTCGTAATTGGAGACTCGATAGTCAGGCACGTAGGCAATCACAACAAACATATGGATGTTGTGTGCCTCCCGGGAATCCGAACTGAGTAGCTGCGAAGGTATGTGGAGAATAGGGACCTCGGAACGCCAGATACCGTCATATTACATGTCGGTACTAACGATCTTAGGAGAAGAAATCTGGACTTCGTCATGGGTGACCTCGTGATGAAAGTGCAAGAGAAGTTCCCAAATGCTAGAAAATATATCAGTGGGATTCTCAGGCGTCGCGGCATTCCGTGGAGACGGGTTGATGTAGTCAACCGCTCGTACGAATGGGTGGCGCAAACTAGAAATGTGTTTTTGTGGACCCAAATTCTTGGTTGCAGGACGTCGATTTCGGTCGTGACGGCGTGCATCTAAATCACTCGCGGTCCAAAAAGCTCACTCGTGACGGCGTGCATCTAATCGTTCGGGGTCCGAAACTTTCCGCGACAGCCTCGTGAGACCGCATGGCGGTGGCGGTAGGATATCGAATCCCATGAAATGGTTTGTGTGGGAATGTCGGCGGCGGAGTGCAGTGCGGCGAGTGACTGCCACGTAGCTACGACCTCCAGTGACGCGGTGACGGCGGCGACGGATGGCCACGCGGTGACGGCGGCGAGGGACGGCGACGCAGCGACGACGGACGGCGACGCGGTGGC
Source organism: Teleogryllus occipitalis (assembly GCA_011170035.1). Classification (NCBI taxonomy): domain Eukaryota; kingdom Metazoa; phylum Arthropoda; class Insecta; order Orthoptera; family Gryllidae; genus Teleogryllus; species Teleogryllus occipitalis. The sequence goes on along the minus strand of BLKR01001915.1, from coordinate 136,072 downwards.
GGCGGCGAGGGACGGCGACGCGGCGACGGCGGCGTGGGACGGCGACGCAGCTACGACGGACAGTGTCGCGGTGACGGCGGCGAGGGACGACGACGCGGTGGCAGCGACGACGAACGGTGACATAACGGCGGACAGCGACGCGGGAACGGTGGCGAGAGACGGACTTTCACTATGTAATCGCGCAGAAGGTGAAACTCTGGTCTTTCTGCAGGTTAATTGTAGAAGTATTTATAATAAAACTGTTCATTTCTGGAACACTAGAATCTTATAATGTAGATGTCGTGATAGGTACGGAATCATGGCTCAATGCGGAAATATTAAACGCTGAAACCTTCAGACAAAATTTTTTAACATTCAGACGTGATAGAATAGATCGCATTGGCGGGGGTGTTTTTATATGCGTAAAAGACAACTTTGAAGCAGTAGAGGCATGGGTGGATGACAAATTTGAAATAATAGGTGTACACATTCGAGATAGAAATTCAAAACACCAGTGGGAAATTATAGGCGCGTATAGAAAGATTGACATGAACCGTTGCAAAGCCTTGTAGAGCGAACCCGCCTAATCAGGAAAAGTGGGAAAGACGTCATTATCGAAGGAGACTTAAATTTACCGCACGCTACCTGAGAGGGGGATGTGGGGGCTGAAGGCGCCGCCCAACGCCTCGTTAACGAGTTGGTTTGTGACAACGGCTTAACGCAGGTAGTGACTAAACCGACACGCGATAATGCTTTACTGGACGTTTTCCTTATTAGACCGGTGGACAAACTTTTTTCCTGCGAAATAATTCCGGGAATTAGCGACCACAAAGGAGTCCTAAAAATTTGCAGAGAGGGTAAGCGAAATGATCCCGTAAAAGAAAGAAAAATGTTTCAGTTTTATAGAACAGATGTTACAAACATGAATTATATTTGAAAAGCAAATTTTCAACTTGGGCTTTTAGCGGATGTACAGTAGAACAGATATGAACAAACTTTAAGAACATAATTTTAGAATGCTTAACAAAATTCGTGCCTACCAAGAAACTACGGTGCCATTCGGATCCGGTGTATTTCAACAAAGAAGTGAGGCGACTGAAAAGGAAGGTTAGGAAAGCGTATAGTAAACGTAATGTAAACAAGGAACAGAAAAATAATTTTCTACAATTATCTAAAGACTTACTAGCATTAAAGTTACATACCCAAGAAAATTACCTGAAATCAATTCTAAACGATCGATTGAACTGTTGGCAAAATTTCTTCAAGTATGTTAGATGTAAGAAAGGGAACAAAGAAAGTATTCCAGCGATCTGCGGAGCTGGCGGTTCGTTAGTTACAAATGACAGTGAAAAGGCGGCTTGTTTAAATAGCCATTACGCATCGGTTTTCAAGCCGAAGGATCAGATCTCAGTAAATGAAATAACACCCGTAATAGATACCTTTAGAGTCGATGCAGGAATTATTAGAAAAAGGATCGCAAAAATTTGGAGAAATAAATCTGTAGGTCCTGACGGAATACCAGGAGAAATATTGAAATTGGGAGGGGAAGCCTTTATTCCTTACCTTGCTCGGTTAATGGACGTCACTATAAATAATATTATTCCTCGAAATTGGAAAGAGGCAATTGTAGTGACGATTCACAAAGGAGGAGACAAAAGGATTGTTAATCATTACAGGCCTATAAGTTTGACATCAGTCGTATGCAACCAGATGGAACACTTGATTGCAGAGTATATTAGGCGAGTTTGGAATAAAACTGACTGGCTTTTTCAAAATCAACACGGTTTTCGTCCGAGCTATTCGTGCGACAGCCAGATTATTTCTTTATGTCAGGACATAGCAGATTCATTAGACGAAGGGAGTAGGGTCGATGCAGTAATATTAGACTTTCCTAAAGCATTTTATCTGGTTCCACATGGCCTTTTAATTGAAAAACTGTCAAAAACAGGATTAGATCATCGAATAATCTTGTGGATAAAAGAATTTCTTACGGGCCGAACACAAGCAGTCAGTGATAAACACTCATCGAAAGCCGATGTAACCTCTGGGGTCCCCCAGGGGAGTGTGTTAGGGCCATTGCTATTCTTAGCGTTTATTAATGATATTGCAACGAATAAAATCGAAAGTTAGACTTTTCGCCGATGATTGCATAATATATAGGAGTATTGGCGCGTCTTCGGATGAAAATATTTTACAGAACGATCTAAACTGTTATGGAACTGGGGGTGCAGAAATAAGATGGAATTAAATCCGGAAAAGAGTAAATTCATTTGTTTTACCAAATCTCGTTCGAATGTACACTCGAATTACAAGTTAGGAACTAACGATACACCGCGTGTAAAAAAAACTGTAAGTATTTGGCTTTGGTCGGACTGCGTAGCGACTTGGGTTGGTCGGATCATATTAACAATACGGTCAAAAAATCATGGAGGGCACTGCACTTTACATTGCGCATTCTAAAAAACAGTAGTTCAAATTCCCGATCCTTGGCATATACTACACTTGTTCGTCCTATTTTAGAGTACGGAGCGGCCTGCTGGGACCCGTACAGAAAAGGGCAAATCGAGGCGTTAGATAAAATTCAAAAACGGGCCGGAAAGTTTGTAAATCATGGACGCGTTGATGGACGAGATGAATGGGAACCCTTATCTAAGAGACGGGAACGGGCGCGTTTATGCGTAATGTACAAGATATACAAAGAGGACTCAGCATGGGCAGACCTCAGTAAAAGATTACAGAAACCTGATTGTAAAAGTAGAGGAGACCATCCCTGGAAAATACGATGTAGAAAGCAAAGAACTGATGTGGGCAAGTTCTCCTTTGTGAATCGTACTATAGTAGATTGGAACAAACTACCTTCAAAAGCACTAGAGACTCTTCCTTCTAATGTAAAGAAATTTAAAAATATACTTAATTCTATGTAGCTCATCATTAATAATACTGGGACTTTTATTATTATTATTATTATTATTATTATTAAAATTATTATTATTATTGATATCATAATTATTAACACTGTAAGTGGTTTTGATGTAACTTTTAAGTTATTGTTATTATTAGTTACATTATTATAATCGTTATTATTAATAATATGGTCATGTCCCTTATACAGTGAAGTGTAGTGTGGTGGGGGGCAAGGGAGTAGAGTGAAGTAGAGTGGAGTAGAGTGGAGTAGAGTGGAGTAGAGTGGAGTGTTAGAATAGCTATAAATCAACTTTAATAACTCAAAATAACAGATAACTCAAAATTAATTATAATTAGGATATCAATCTCTGATTCTAATTTTAATTATATATGTAAATATTCGTAATAGTCTTGTAATGGTCGTATATGTAGTTGTAATAATGTTTGCCACCGAGCATTAGCTCAAAGCGAACTTTAGTAAATCTATCTATTATTTAAAGGTCATGTAATTATAAATACAATAACGTAAAGAAATCGCCTCTAATGTAAATGTTACCGGCGAGAGAGACAAGCAACAAAAGATAAATTTTTGTAATTTTTGAAAAAAAAGGATACACCAAAATTAACTTAATGTCATATTAAACAGTACAATAAAAAACTATCCATTGGAAAAAGTTTGAAGATAAAATTTGCAGCCATTTAAAAAAAAGACGTTTAAGTGTTTCTGAAAATGCGGGATTTTGAGTTCAATTTCACAGAAAACTGTGGTGTTTTTGAGAAACTTTATTTAAAATTCTATAAAGAACATGTACTCATAAATATAATACTCTGAAGAAATCACCTCTAAAGTAAGTATTACCCACGTGAGAGACAAGTCAATAAAAATACATTTTTGTAATTTTTGTAAAAACAAAAGAATAGAGCAATATGAGGTTTAAACTCATCATAAAGACTTTGTTTAACATTAATCGTACCAAAAACTTAAAGAAAAAGTTAGAGCCATTTAAAAAAATATTGTTTTTGTAATTTTTAAATTAAAAAAAATTAGAGCCGTTTTCAAGAAAATCTTGTTTTTCTATTGTTTTAAAATTGCAAATATTGCACGCTCTATTGCACGAAAACTACTAAAATTTGCAAAAAACCTACATGATCTTAATGAAAGAACTATTTATTGACAACAAATTTCATGTGTAGGAAAAGACTCTATCTACAATATTGCAGTTGTAAGAAGTTACCGAAACAATTTCCGAAAATTAAATTGATTCTGAAAATCGGACCTATGCCACTAGGAACATTTTCAAAATTTTCTGAAATATGGCTCAAAATTTTTTCTTTAAATTTCTTGAAAGAATAGAGTTAAATACACTTATAAAGGTGGTATGAGCCGGATTTTCTGGGACAACGGATTTTACCTCTGAATTTTCGGAAATTGTAAAAGTATGCATTTTTTTCGGCAACAACTACTATATTAAAGATAGAGAATTTTCTTTCAAATGAAATTTGTTGTCCTTAAATATTTCTTTCATTAAGGTCATGTAGATTTTTTTTGTAAATTTTAGTAGTTCTCGTGCAATAATGCGTGCATTATTTGTAATTTTAAGAAATTACAAAAACAACCCAACATTTATTCTTTAAATTTTTGGTATGGTTATTGCTAAATGAACCTTATACGATGATATACACCTGATATTGCTCTATTCTTTTGTTTTTTGAAAAATTAAAAAAATTCTCAATTTCTCAAAACGACAGTTTTCTGTGAAAATGAGCTCAAAATTCAGTATTTTTAGAAACGCTCAAACGCCTTTTTTTCAAAAATGGCTGCAAATTTTATTTTCAAATTTTTCCAATGGATAGTACTTATTGTACTGTTTAATATGACATTAAGTTTGTTTTGGTGTATCCTTTTGTTTTTTCAAAAATTACAAAAGAATGTCCCGTCGAGGTGGGTTGGTCCACGTCCTGACGGGGGGATGCAGAGAGGGCTCTCAAGTATTCTTTTCTTTCACCAGACATTTTTCTTCTCCCCATATATCATTCTCGTTTCTTTATTACATCCTTTCTCTTTTCTTCTCCCTCTTCTATTTCACTGGCCCCCTCTGTATGCTGAACGCCCACCCATGTGTTTGCCGTGCATGGCGACCCGTGTCGGAGGGAATGTGTGTCCTGGCGGTTGAGGAGTCTGTTTGTTTCCCCACTACTTACCTTGTGCTACGTTCTGCTTTGCACTTAGGGATACGTTGTCTACGTATTTCGGGGAACATTCCTTGTAGGCTTCAACACGCTTGCTTTGGCCTCGGACTCTTCTAGACGGGCGGTCGGGAGCTAACCCACTCCCGATCAATCGGCTTGGACTAGGTCTTATACTGAACTCCAGGGTGAGCAGGGGGATTCACGGTGGTGCAGCGCTGTGCTATTCCCCCACTATATCTCCGTGGCAACCCTGGCACTCCGATGGAGTGTCCCCTTGTTGGGCTCCGTGGTGGGTGGGGACCACGGGGATGAACTCAATATCCATCTTCATGGATACTAAACCTTCTCCCCCGCCCTCTTCCACAAGGAAGAGGCGATGTCCAGAGAGAACTATTGATTTAAATAGTTTCTTTTTAAAAGAGCAAGACCGACCGAAGAAGCCTAGATTCCTCCTCATGGCATGCGCCGAGGAAGGAAAAACATTCAAATCTGTCAGTGCTGTTCGTTTGGCGCGCGCCATAGAGGAAACCTTTGGAAAGCTGCAAGCTGTAGTGCGACAAAGGAATGGTACCATTCTATTTGAAGCACGTACAGATGACCAGGTTGTGAAAATTATGAACACTAAGCAGATTGCCGGCCTCCAGGTGGATGTGACCACACACCCTACACTAAACCTCTGTAACGGAGTGGTCAACCACGAAGACTTTTCAACGGAGAGTGAGGAAGAACTAGTTTCGTTTTTTAAAGACCAAGGCGTGACTGATGTGTATAGAATCAAGAGGAGGGAGCATGGGCGAGAAATCCCCACTTCCACTCTTATCTTGACCTTTAATCTTCCTACTCTCCCTGAGAAGATCTCGTGCGGTTTTTATAACCTCCACGTCCGACAGTACGTCCCTAACCCTTTGAGGTGCTTCAAGTGCCAGAGGTTTGGCCACACACAGCAGCGGTGCATGGCAGACACCCCCGTGTGTGGTAAGTGTGGGAGATCTACACACGAACCTGAACCCTGCGCTATTGCACCGCATTGTGTTAACTGCGAAGGTGACGATCCGGCCAATTACAAACAATGTCCAACCTTTTTGAGAGAGAGGGCAATCCAGAAGATCCGAGCTGCTGAGAAGGTATCATTTCCCGAGGCCAAACGTCGGTATCTATCAAGGAACCCCGTTGATCTGTCTCGCTCCTTCTCCGCCGCTGTGAAGGTTAGGACTGCGGGGGTAGCAGCGGGTTCTCAAACGGAACGAGCTATCCCCCAAGTTGTGAGTTTCGCTTGTCAGGTGTCTCCGCTGGACCTCCCTGTGGATACCTCACCCCTGCAGGGTGGGAGAGTCATTATCCCGACAAAATACAAGAAAATTGAAAAACGAGCTCAGCCTTCGCAGAAGACCAAACCTCTTTCTAATGTTTCAATGGAAGTTGATAGACGAACACCTACTTCAGACCCGGTCAATAGAAAACAAAAGGCAACAACACCTAACGAAACTCGCACTGAGCGAGCACGCAAACCCACTGGCAATGTCAAGGAGGTTTCGTCCTCAGATGAAACTCCCGTTGGGGCGGAATCCCGATCATCCGGCTCCCAACGCCGGAGGAAAAAAGAAACCTAATTATTCTCCATGGCTCTTATGTCATGGAACGTAAATGGTTACTCCTCGCGGCGGGACGATCTCAAGCTGTTGTTGTCCCGTCACAATAGTCTAGTAATCTGTCTCCAAGAGACTCATCTTACTCCGAGCCGTCCCTTGTCTCTTCGTGGTTTTTCCCCTTTCAGGTTCGATGTGGATGATGGCCTCCGCGCTCATGGCGGAGTCGCTTTATTGGTTCATGATTCGCTGCTGTCTTCAGAGGTACCTCTTCAAACCGACTTCCAAGCAGTGTGTGTGCAGGTGCACCTTCCATCCCTCACACTCACTGTTTGCAATATCTACATCCCTCCAGAACTGAGTGTATCTGCTCACGAACTTTTGGGTTTGATCAACCAACTGCCCTCTCCGTTTGTGATAGTCGGGGATGTGAATGCCCACAGTCCTCTCTGGGGCTCTTCCCGCACTTGTCCGAGAGGTAGTGTATTAGAATCGGTTATAGACTCAGCGAACCTGGTTATTCTGAATTCCGGTGAACCAACTCACATCGCCGTCGCCACAAACTCAAGCACGTGTATCGATCTAGCACTCTGCAGCCCTTCTCTTGCAGCCGTTCTGCAATGGTCCATCCTAGATGACCTGTACGGAAGCGACCATTACCCGATTATCGACCACATTGATGGGCTAGCCCGTGGGTTGGCGCGCCCCCCTCAATGGTGTGTCGGACGTGCTGACTGGCTGACATTCCAAGCTAACGTCAGTGTATCGGAGGAGGAGTTTGTCAGTGTGGAAGAAATGGCAGTACATTTTAACAAAGCTGTATTACGAGCTGCGGACATTGCAATCCCCAAGTCTACTGGTAAATCGCGACACCCTTTCGTCCCGCGGTGGAACTCGGATTGCTCAAGGGCTGTTAGTGCTCGTAAGAAAGCTTTGGCGAGATTAAAACACTATCCAACCGCGGATAACTTAATCGAGTACAAAAAGTGCAGAGCAAAAGCGAGGAGGACCATTTTAAAAAGTAAAAATGCATCATGGAGGTCATACGTCTCCTCTTTGAATTGCTGGACGCCACCACGTCTGGTATGGAGGAAGGTGCGTCAAATTAAAGGATATCCTTCCTCAAACTCTGTGCCAGGTCTTCTAAAAAATGGTCAGGTTATCACAGCTCGAGACGCCATTGGAGAGGTACTTGCCACTCATTATGAAAACATGTCGAGTTCGGCAAACTATGCTCCAAATTTCATTCTTCTCAAAGAAAGAATGGAAAACCGCGCTTTGGATTTTTCTAGCAGAGCACATGAGGATTATAATACCCATTTCTCCATGTTTGAAATGAGTTCTGCTTGAGAAATGCTTGCGAAAAGAACCACACCAGGTCCAGACCAAATTCACAACTTAATGCTGCAACATCTTCCCGAAATGGCCATGCATTTTTTCTCCGACTCTTTAACCGTATTTGGGAAGAGCACACCATCCGTACCTTTTGGCGAGAAGCCATCATCGTCCCAGTTCCCAAAGAAGGCAAAGATCGATCACTGCCATCAAGTTATCGACCTATCTCTCTCACAAGCTGCGTATGCAAAGTTCTGGAACGCATGGTGAATCAGCGTCTGGTCTGGACCTTGGAGTACAAAAATCTGTTGACGCCAATCCAAAGCGGGTTTAGAAGAAACCGTTCAACCTTGGACCACCTCGCTTCGTTGGCAATAGCTGTTTCTACATCGTTCCTCTTGAGACAACATCTTGTGGCCATATTATTCGACATAGAAAAGGCCTACGACACCACCTGGAGGCATGGCATTCTGCAAACCCTACACTCTTGGGGATTTAGAGGGAAGCTTCCTCTATTCCTTCAAAGCTTCCTTTCAAACAGATCCTTCCGTGTTCGTGTGGGTGATAGGCTTTCTCGTAGTCACCCTCTTGAAAATGGTATCCCCCAAGGATCAGTCCTGAGTGTCACTCTGTTTGCCATCGCCATCAATGGTATAGCGTCGACCGTGCGAGAACCTGTAAAGGCGTCGTTGTTTGTGGACGACTTTGCCATCTTCTGTTCATCCAGCAGCATCAGTGTGATACAGAGGCAACTCCAAATAGTGCTCAACAAGCTCCACGAATGGAGCACGTCAACGGGCTTTAATTTCTCTGCTACTAAATGTACTTGTTTGCATTTTTGTTGGATATTCCATCTGCATAGCAACCCAGTTCTGTACTTGGGAGGAAATCAGCTTCCATTCGCTGAATCTGCTAAGTTCCTGGGGCTTACATTTGACAAGTCCCTAACGTGGCGTGCTCATATCCGTGGACTACAAACCAGATGTGTCTCTCCCCTTAATCTTCTTCGAATGCTGAATGGTACATCATGGGGTGCCGACCGCACTACCCTATTGCGGTTATATAGATCACTCATCCGCTCAGTTTTGGATTACGGTAGTGAAGTGTATGGCTCGGCAGCTCCCTCCACTCTGCGAGCCATCAATAGTATACACCACGCTGGTATCCGTCTGTCAACTGGTGCGTATCGCACCAGCCTAATTGAGTGCCTTCTAGCGGAGGCTGGTGAGCCCTCCTTAAAAAGAAGGCGGGATATCTTATTAGCATCTTACGGTGCTAAAGTATCAGGACTTCCTAATCCTTGTCGCCAAATAATTACCCATGCTAAGTATGAAACATCATATATTCTTCGAACATCGTTGCCTCACCCTCCGGGTATTCGATTGCGAAATCTTTTGCGTGACCTTAATGTTGATCTTCCCACCCCTGTGAAACCCCCAAGTCACCCCATTCCCCCTTGGAAACTTCTCCGTCCGAATATTGATCTCAGACTATCCAAGCTTCCCAAACAAACGACTAGCCCTCTTGTTTACCAGATGCATTTTCAGGACATGAGGATAGCCTATCCAGATCATGAATTCTTATACACAGATGGTTCATCGTGCAATGGCACAGTGGCATGTAGTTTTTACTGTATCAGAGCCACCAAATCATATCGGCTACATTCTCAGAGCAGTATCTTCACTTCTGAAATGTATGCAATTTTTGAAGCCCTAAAATACATCGAGTCAGCGAGTTTGCGTCGAGTTCTGATTGATTCATTGTCTCTGTTCTGATTCTCTCAGCTCACTATAAGCTGTCTCCCGTTCATCAGACTAACTGACGCAATCAGTTCAAAACCTCATCCATCGCCTTTTGTCTCACCACTATGACCTGGTACTAAGTTGGGTCCCAGGCCATGTGGGAATCGTGGGAAACGAGATGGCTGATCGGGCGGCGAAATCGGCGACGGAGAGTACTCGTGTTGACATTCCTTTTGTACCATCGTCTGATGTTAAAGTTTCTTTAAAACGATGCATCTCTAGAGCGTGGCAAACAGAGTGGCACAATACCACCTATAAACTAAGTGCAATAAAGGATTCTGTCAATTCTTGGCGTTCCTCGTCCAGACCTTCTAGGCGCGAGGAAGTTATTTTAACCCGTCTTCGTATCGGACACTGCCACTTTTCTCACAGTTTCCTCCTTCGAGGTGAGTCTATCACCTCTCCTACCGGTGATAGATGCAGGGCGGATCTTTTCGTGGAACACGTCCTCCTGCAGTGTTTGAAATTTGTTGGCAGCCGACGAAGACATGGTCTGGGCAACTCTCTACGAGAGGTGCTCGGAGATGACGATTCTGCGCTCTCAAAGCTTTTTTGTTTTTTGAGAGAAAGCGGAATATATAATTTTATCTGACAAATAAGGGCAATAAATATTTTCTGTCCCAGATTTGTTTTTAAAATTTGTCTTGTTTACCTTTTGTTTTTTTTATGCGTAATGGATGGTTTCCTTTTAGGGTATATATGAGCTTTTAAATTAGCTGGAAAGTTGCACCAGCAACCCTTTTAATAAACTTTAATTGATTTTTTTAGAAATACTTTGACATGGGCGCCAATGACCTTGGTAGTTGAAGCGCCCTTTAAACCCAATCAATAATAATAATAATAATAATAATAATAATAATAATAATAATAATAATAATAATAATAATAACAAAATAATGTATTTTTTGTGTCTTGACTCTTACCTATGTAATATTGACATTAGATGCGAATTTCCTCAATTATTGTTTTTATGAGTACGAGTGCTTTAAGTAATGTCAAGTAAAGTTTCTCGAAAACACAACAGTTTTTGTTTAAATGAGCTCAAAATTACGCATTTTCAGAAACTCTCGAACGCCATTTTCTCAAAAATGGTTCCAAATTTTTTCTTGAAACTTTTCCTACGGACACTGGTAATTGCACTGTTTAATATGACGCAAAGTTAATTTAGAGTATTCTTTTTTTTTTAAAAATTACACAAATGTAATTTTTCAATATCTCACACCGTTAATATGCACATTTCAATGGATTTGTATAATTACTCAATTTGTAAGTGAAAGTTCTTTAAATTACTTCAAATGAAGTTTTTCGAAAACTCAATGGATTCGTGTGAAAAGGGCTTCAAATTTTACATTTACGCAAATTTCGCTCAACGCCATTTTCTTAAAAACGACTCCAATTTTTTCAATGAAAATTGCTATTTAAGACAAGGTTTTAGCCTTCTTTTATATTATTAAAATAATGTTTCGGTTCTACTATTTGGAAAACGAAAAATTGAGAAAATGTCAAAAAAATGTATTTTGGGCGGCAATTGATGGCAGTTGGCAAGAGGATGAGGCAAGACCGTAAAGCCAATCCATACTAAGGAAATGAGAAAACATTACTACGAGAAATTCTGTGCCATTCTGTAACACCTCTAGTTTTTTGTGATTTTCTCCATTCTTGGCCCACCTGTCAAACAAAATATCGAATTAAGCACTTCTAAAACCTACAGATCTTGATTGACTTTAAGAAATTCCGATGTTTTGCAATCATTCACCTTAATACAAATTACGATATTCTGGTACACGCTTTTAATGGCATTCATCAAGTTTCCTGGAATGTCGTTGCTCTCTACAATACACCATAATTTTTATCTATCAACACTGTCGTAAGCTTTGCAATAATCCAGGAACAGCATGTTCGTGGGCAGATTGTATTCTCTGCGTTTCTTTAATATGTTTCAGAATGAAAATTGCGTGACTGCCGCTTCTTACTTTCCCATTAACTTCTTCCTAAAGAACGTTCTCCATCACCTTGTTAAGTTGGTAATTCAATATTGTGATATACAATTTTTAAGCTGTAGTCAATAAGGAGATCCCACAAAAATTATCACCTTTTGACCCCTTTTTATGTATATTGATTATTAAGGCTTTGATCCATCCTACAGTTACTTTTGCTTTCAGTCCAGAGACTGTTAATGAATTTTAATAAGGACCTTTTCATCTGATATGCATATTTTCATAATTCCATTGGCACATCACATAGTCCGGCGGATGTCCTATTTTTGCTTTTCTCTAGAGTTAATTCTAAATCATTCATTGTTATCTCTTCATTATTTGACATTTTCTGTCTCCGCTTCCCCAACATTGAGAGTAAAAGCTTCCTATAATGTTTAACATATTTTTGTTCAGAAATAAAATATACCCGTTCATTATCTCGTTCGTTCTTGGACATATTTTTGAAAATTTTGAAGCCAATGCTTTGAGCGCCAGTAATGTCATGCTCTAACGCTAACCTTTTGCAGAAAATCTCCCAGCTTTCCTAGTGTGCTTTTTCTGGATAACATGCGTGTTTTAGCTCTAAATCGTTTATACTCTATGTAGTCTTCCGGTTTCTTTGTTCTTAAATACCTCTGATACGCATCTTTCTTGAGCTTGATGGTTGCTTTGATTTCCTCATTCCAAATTTTCAGTCTTCCAGGTCTTCGATTCCATTGATAACCCAGGCATTCTGATGCTGACTGTAGCACGTTCTTCCAATCAGATTCTATATCGCCTGAGAGTGTTTACACATACGTTCACTCGTTTTTCGTACAAGCCTCTTATACTGTCTTGCTCCAACAGTTGAACTTCGTTTCATCGCAGGGATCCTGCTATTCCTCTTGCCCTTTATAAGGAAGGTGAAACTACTTTGTACTAGGAAATGGTGTGAGCTGATTTCTGGACCTCTGTACACTCTAGTATCTGTGGAATGCGATTTGAGTTTGCTATTTATAATCACATAATCTAAAATTGATTGCATACTTCGAACTACCCATGTATATTTGTGGATGTCTCTATGTCTATAATGGGTATTAGTTATTTTGATAATATTAAATGTACAGAAATCTATTAGTTTTTTTCCATTAGCATTAAGTCATTTCACCAAAAGTTCCAACAACTTCATTCACAAGAACACATGCTACCCTGGCATTCAGATCTCCTGCTATAATTGTATAGTCCGAGGCCCCTGCAATATTTATGCATTGTTGCAATATCTTATGGAATGTTTTTGTTTCTTCTTTCTTCCCTTCCACAGCGGCGCAAGCTCCTATAATATTCAGGTGAGATCTGCCAGTCCTCAGCTTCAATGTCACAATCCGCTCTGATATCTATGCGTATGAGATTATTTTGTTCTTCCATTTTTATACCCTAATGTCGCTGCAGACCTCCTTTCTGGAGTACTCCTGAGTAGAGTAGAATACTCTCCTAACTCTTGAACTCCCTTACACTTCTTTTTTGTTTCAGATCAAACTTCTATTTCTATTTGTTTTTGTCTTAAGTTTGCTAACTAGTTTTACTGTTTTGTCTGTTAGGCTTCTAACATTCCAAACTTCGAGTTTAAAATCGTAAAAACCGTTGTTCTTGTCATTGTCGTCAACCTTTAGTGCAGTCCGGCTTCTTTTCCCAGTCTTTTGAGTAATAAAAATTCCTTAGTACAGGCTATCGACCTATAGCTAGGTATCCTGATGGTGGGGCTGCCACCTTTATGTCTCCAGGCTGTTTTTATTTCAAGGTGTACTTCCTTTAGGTATGTTGCCGGCAAAGGCTGCAGATCCCTAGCTGACCCATTACATGTACTGACCCCATGAATAGGGTTGCTTCTTCCGCTCTTCGCAACAGCATCATCATTGCTGTTTCGACCGTTGAAGTCTTCACACGTAACGGAGTTTTACTTTCAAAGAATCACAAGCACAAGTGCAATTGAATATTATAGATGCACATGGTATTGTGCACAATTTCTTTACTTGCATAATAGAGTGTGTTTGGTATTTCATTTGATAAGTTGTGTATCGTATTTTAGGGAAGTGTAATGGAATGTCTGTGTTTGATATTGATTGGAATTTAGTCGCAAAGGCTCACAAGTATAAGTGAACTTGAATACAGTGAGTGTAATAAGTAACATGAGTTTGTTTTCTTAGATTATATTAATAATTAAAGGAATGGACATGTGTTTTTAATGCGTTTTTCCTCAACATTTCATTCCCGGAGCTCCGAATTTCCGTAATGGCCGTTCGGTTGCTGATTCAACAAACGCGTGCAGTTTAGCCGTGCGTCGTGCACGAATTTATAAACCGGCGAGCGCATGTTCAGCCCGGATCGGAGGAAGAGGATGAGTTTCTCCCAGAGGCAAGGCGAAGATGCGCTGCCGTATTCGACCGTCCGCCGCGCCGCCTGGTGTGGGTGACCCGTCGCGGTGGGTCGGTCCACGTCCTGACGGGGGGATGCAGGGAGGGCTCTCAAGTATTCCTTTCTTTCGCAAGTCATTTTTCTTCTCCCCATTGTTCATTCTCATTCTTTTATAACATCCTGTTTCCTTTCTTCTCCCTCTTCTATTTCACTGGCTCTCTCTATATGCTGAACGCCCACCCATGTGTTTGCCGTGCATGGCGACCCGTGTCGAAGGGAATGTGTGTCCTGGCGGTTGGGGGTCTGTTTGTTTCCCCAGTACTCACCTTGTGCTACGTTCTGCTTTGCACTTAGGGATACGTTGTTACGTATTTTGGGGAACATTCCTTGTAGGCTTCAATACGCTTGCTTTGGCCTCGGACTCTTCTAGACGGGCGGTCGGGAGCTAACCCACTTCCGATCAATCGGCTTGGACTAGGTCTTGTACTGAACTCCAGGGTGAGCGGGGGGATTCACGGTGGTGCAGCGCTGTGTTATTCCCCCACTATATCCCCGTGGCAACTCTGACACTCCGATGGAGTGTCCCCCTGTTGGGCTCCGTGGTGGGTGGGGACCACGGGGATGAATCTGATATCCATCTCATGGATACTAAACCTTCTACCCCGCCCTCTTCCGCAAGGAAGAGGCGATGTCCGGAACGAACTATTGATCTGAATAGTTTCTTTTCGAAAGAAGAAGATAGGCCAAAGAAATCTTGATTCCTCCTCATGGAATGCGCTGAGGAAGGAAAATCTTTCAAAATGGTAAGTGCTGTCCGTTTAGCGCGCGCAATTGAGGAAACTTATGGAAAACTACAAACTGTGGAACGACAAAGGAATGGTACCATTCTCTTTGAAGCACGTTCAGATGACCAAATAGATAAGATAATGAAAACCAAGCAGATTGCCGGCCTCCAAGTGAAAGTGACCACTCACCCAACACTTAACCTGTGTAAGGGAGTGGTAAACCATAAAGACTTCTCTGCGGAGAGTGAGGAAGATTTAATAGCCTTTTTTAAAAGCCAGGGAGTGACGGAAGTATATAGGGTTAAGAGGAGGGAGCATGGACGAGAAATCCCCACTTCCACCCTTATTCTCACGTTTAATCTTCCAACTCTCCCTCAAAAGATCTCGTGCGGTTTCTATAATCTTCACGTACGGCAATATGTCCCCAACCCTTTGCGGTGTTTTAAGTGCCAGAGGTTCGGCCATACACAGCAGCGGTGCATGGCAGATAACCCAGTGTGCGGTAAGTGCGAGAGAACGATGCACGAACCTGAACCCTGTGCAACTACACCGCATTGTGTAAACTGCGAAGGTGACCACCCGGCCAATCACAAGCAATGTCCTACTTTCTTGAGGGAACGCGCCATACAGAAGATTCGAGCAGCTGAAAAAGTGTCCTTTCCTGAGGCCAAACGTCGGTACCAGGCGAGGAACCCAGTTGATCTCTCTCGCTCCTTCTCCGATGCCGTGAAGGTAAAGACACCGAGAGTAGCAATGGGCTGCCAAACGGAACGAGCTACTCCCCAAGTCGTGAGTTTCGCATGCCAGGTGTCTCCAGTGGACCTCCCAGTGGATGCCTATCTGCCTCAGACGCAAATCTGCCTCAGACACGACAACGAAAGGCTCATCAAAGCCACGTGTTACTCCTTCCGAAACCTACACTGAGCGAGCATCCAGCCCCCTGGCAGTGCCCGGGAAGTCTCGGCTTCGGAGGAGGCTCCCGTTGGGGAGGAGTCTCGCGCATCCGGATCCCAACGTCGGAGGAAAAAAGAAAGTTGAATTTACCATGGCTCTTATATGGAACATGAATGGTTTCTCCTCGCGACGGGACGATCTTAAACTTCTGTTATCCCGTCACAACCCTTTAATAATCTGCCTCCAAGAGACTCACCTCACCCCACCTCGACCCTGGTCTCTTCGTGGTTTCTCCCCTTACAGGTTTGATGTGGATGATGGTCTCCGTGCTCATGGCGGAGTTGCTTCACTGGTACATGATTCGCTGCTGTCTACAGAGGTGCCTGTTCAGACTGACCTTCAAGCAGTGTGTGTGCAGGTGCACCTCCCATCCCTCACACTCACTGTGTGCAATATTTACATCCCTCCAGGACTGACTGTATCTGCTTATGAACTTCTGGACATGAACTGCCCTCTCCGTTTGTGGTTGTCGGGGATGTAAATGCCCATAGTCCTCTCTGGGGCTCTTCCCGCACCTGTACGAGAGGCAGTGTATTAGAATCAGTAATAGACACGGCGAACTTGGTTATTCTGAATTCCGGTGAGTCAACTCATTTTGCCGTCGTCACAAATGCGAGCACGTGTATCGATCTAGTACTCTGCAGCCCTTTTCTTGCAACTGTCCTGCAATAGTCCATCCTAGACGACCTGTGCGGAAGCGACCATTACCCCGTTATCGTCCACATTGATGGACTTTCTCGTGGTTTGGCGCGCCCCCCCCCTCAGTGATGTGTTCGACGTGCTGACTGGCTGACATTCCAAGCGAACGTTAGTCTATCGGAGGGCGAGTTCGTCAGTGTGGAAGAAATGGCAGCACGTTTTAACTGTGCTGTACTACAAGCTGCGGACATTGCAATTCCCAAGTCGACCGGCAAATCGCGTCACCTCTTCGTGGTGGAACTTGGATTGCTCAAGAGCTGTTCGTGCTCGCAAGAAAGCGTTGGCGCGTCTAAAACATTATCCAAATACGGTGCGGATAACCCCATTGACTATAAGAGGTGCAGAGCGAAGGCGAGAAGAACCATTCTAGAAAGTAAAAATGATCATGGAGAGCATACGTTTCCTCTCTGAATTGCCATACGCCACCACGTCTGGTATGGAGGAAGGTACGTCAAATTAAAGGATACGCTTCCCCAAACATAGTGTCAGGTCTTCTCAAAAATGGTCCAATGATCACAGCTCGAGACGCTATTGTAGAGGAACTTGCCTCTAACTATGAAAGTATGGCGAGTTCGGCAAACTATGTTCCCAACTTCCTCTTGCTTAAAGAAAGAATGGAAAACCGCACTTTAGATTTTTCTACCCTAGCAAATGAGGATTACAATACTCCTTTCTCAATGTATGAAATGCGCTCTGCTCTGATGCTTGCGAAAAGTACCACACCAGGTCCAGACGAAATTCACAATTTAATGCTGCAACATCTTCCCAAAACAGCTGCGCAATTTCTTCTCTGGCTGTATAACTGAATCTGGGAAGAGCACACCATCCCTACCTTTTGGCGAGAAGCCATCATCGTGCCAATTCCCAAGGAAGGGAAAGATCGATCACTGCCTTCAAGTTATCGACCTATTTCCCTCACAAGCTGTGTATGCAAAGTACTGGAACGCATGGTGAATCAGAGGCGGGTCTGGACCTTGGAGTACAAAAGTTTGTTGACGCCAATCCAAAGCGGGTTTAGAAGGAACCGGTCAACCTTGGACCACCATTTCGCTGGCAACAGCTGTTTCTACATCGTTCCTCTTGAGACAACATCTTGTGGCCATATTATTCGATATAGAAAAGGCCTACGATACCACTTGGAGGCACGGCATTCTGCAAATCCTGCACTCTTGGGGATTTAGGGGGAAACTCCCTCTATTCCTCCAAAACTTCCTCTCGAACATATACTTCCGTGTTCGTGTGGGTGACAGGCTTTCCCGTAGTCATCCTCTTGAAAATTCCCCAAGGATCAATCCTGAGTGTCACTCTGTTTGCCATCGCCATCAATGGTATAGCGTCGAGTGTGCGTGGTCCTGTAAAGGCATCGTTGTTTGTGGATGATTTTGCCATCTTCTGTTCATCCAGCAGCATCAGTGTGATCCAGAGGCAACTCCAAATAGTGCTGAACAAGCTCCATGAATGGAGCACGACAACAGGTTTTAATTTCTCTGCCACTAAATGTATCGGTTTGCATTCGCTGGTATCCGTCTATTAACAGGTGCGTACCGCACCAGCCGAATTGAGTGCCTTCTAGCCGAGGCTGGTGAGTCTTCCTTAAAAAGAAGGCGGGATATTTTATTAGCATCTTATGGTGCTAAAGTATCAGGACTCTCTAATCATCCTTGTCGCCAAATTATCCATCCTGAATATGAAACATCATATATGCTTCGAACATCGCTGCCTCGGCCTTCAGGTATTCGATTGCGTAATCTTTTGCGGGACCTTAATGTTGACGTTCCCACCCCTTTGAAACCCCAAGTTACCCCCTTCCCCCTTGGAAACTCCTCCGACCGAATATTGACCTCAGACTATCTAATCTTCCCAGACAAACGACTAGTCCTCTTGTTTACCAGATGCATTTTCAGGAAATGAGGGTAGCCTATCCAGATCATGTATTCCTATACACAGATGGTTCATCGTGCAACGACACAGTGGCATGTCGTTTCTATTGTATCAGAGTGACCAAATCATATCGGCTACATTCTCAGTGCAGTACCTTCACTGCTGAAATGTATGCAATTCTTGAAGCCCTAAAATACATCGAGTCAGCGACCTTGCGCCGAGCAGTTCTCTGTTCTGATTCTCTCAGCTCACTACAAGCTGTCTCCCGTTCTTCCTCAGACTATCTGACGGAATCAATTCGAAACCTCATTCATCGCCTTCTGCTTCGCCACTATCATCTGGTACTGGGTTGGGTCCCAGACCATGTTGGAATCATGGGGAACGAACTGGCTGACCGGGCGGTGAAATCGGCGACGGAGAATACTCATGTTGACATTCTTTTTATATCATCGTCCGATGTTAAAGCTTTTTTAATTCGATCCACCTTTAGAGCGTGGCAAACAGAGTGGCACAATACCACCTATAAACTAAGCACTATAAAAAATTCTGTTAATTCCTGGCGTTCCTCATCCCGACCTTCCAGGCGTGAGGAGGTTATTTTAAGGAGGTCCGTCTTCGTATCGGACATTGCCACTTCTCTCACAGTTTTCTCATTCGAGGTGTATCTCCTCCTACCTGTGATTCATGCAGGGCGGTTCTTTCTGTGGAACACGTCCTCCTGCATTATTTGAAATTTGTTGGCAGTCGACGAAGACATGGTCTGGGCAACTCTCTACGCGAGGGGCTCGGAGATGACGAGCCCGCGCTCTCAAAACGTTTTTGTTTCTTGAGAGAATGCGGAATATATAAATTTATCTGACATATAAGGGCAATAAAGTTTTTATGTTTTCCTGGCCTCAGCCTTACGTTTTTGAACTTTGTTTTTATCTACTTATATCTTTTATGCGTAATTGTAGCTCTCCTTTTTAGGGTATGTATGTGCTTTTAAATTAGCTGGTAAACTACATCAGCAACACTTTTACTATAACTTGAATTTATTTATTTTAGAAATACTTTGACATGGGCGCCAATGACCTTGGTAGTTGAAGCGCCCTATAAACCTAATCAATCAATCAATCAATCAATGGTGTGGGTGACGAGCTGCCCCCGGGATTTGCCCGCAACCAGGCCCGCCTCCTAATTCTGCGATCCTCCCAACGAAAAAACAGTGCACTCCTTACAGAGAGATTGGATGGACGTACTTTGCACCACACAGAAGGAATTTCACTTTATATGTTGAAATATTGTTTTCTTCTTTAAAAATTACACATTTCTGTTGATAAACATTTTTCTCAAAATGTTGCATAATGCAACGTTTTACTGTGAAGAATTTATTTAAAAGAAATTACCTCCATGAATACTGGATCAGCCACGAGTACAAACAGATAAGGGCCTATCCAGCCTCTGTAAACGTATCCATGCTCTTCTACCCAATCAAATATACTTTTATACATATCTGAAACAAAAATTTAAAAAATGTAAAAGTGTTAAAATAATTGAGATATTTTTTATCATTAAATTCTTCCACGAAATCAGTAGATTTCGACTTGATCACTTATTGAAAAATTGCAAATAAAATGAATTTCACAAACCATTAATTACCATTTGTACTGTGTAATTCTGAACTAGTGGTCTCATACTTTCTCGAATTATTTGTAGTTACATAACATTGAAATGTGATTTCTGCCATACTAAAAACTCTGTTATAACTTGAAAACCAATCCATATGAAGCGCCTGTAATGCGTACCTGCATTTATTTCGATAGGCCTGCAAATATATTTTTCCACCAACCTTATGGGTTGGAGCGCCAGCAGTTAATGCCTCGAAGAGTCAGTTCCGTGCCTGGAGTTGTAAATTAGAGATAGTATTTACTACTGATTTATATTTATATTGTTCCACTATCGTCACTAAAAATAAGATTGAAGGAATTGATACTGTAATGATCCAACGTTTCGAGACCAAAACCCCATATGCAACGTTGCCAAAAGGTGGCAAAGAATAAACGTATATGTGGAGTGCCACGGTGCCGATAGAAACATGTTTGCAAATCCAAATTAAAATAAGAAATTATAGCATGTGAGATTTAGGGAAAATTGAATATAATCATCCGATAGAGCAGAAATTATAGAACGAAATAAAACAAACGGCATTAAATTCGGTTAACACATTCGGAAGTTATAATTTGAAATATATTTGGAATTTTTTAAATAAAATGAACAGAATATGGCCATTGTTGTGTTAGAAAAGAAACATTACAAACAGGGTTTTTGAAGAATAATTACCAAACGCACGGACCGATTTGGTTGAAACGTTGGGAAAGAATAGAATAAAATACGGGGAAGACGACAAAATTAACATCAACTTTGTCGCATTTTCGGAAGCGAAGTAATCATAAAATATGTGGAAGTTGGAATGAAGTCAATAGTGTAAACAAATGACGCCATGCTGAGAAGTTAAGGAAATCTTCCAGAACCAACAGAACAAGCGTGTGTCAATTATTTGTGACAAAAATCTGTAGTAACAATGTAAATTGTGAAGAAAAAATGCAGATGTGAGGCAGATGTGTCGTGGACATGGTGATGAACGCTTCGCGTACGTGAAATCGGTGTGTCGTTAGTTTTTTTTTTTGGAAAGTGTAAAATAGTAAACGAGAAGTAACGTCGAAAGATTTATAAAAATTTTGGAACATTAGAAAAGGGAGCAAAAATTTCAATTCATTGAATTCATGTTATTTTATTAGTAAAACTTCAAGCAATTACGGATAATCAATTACGTTGTATTCTAGTGTGAGGAAATTTGGCGCGGTAAACATTTTTATTATGGGACTTAACTGAATCAATACACATCAGTATAGTTTAAACGATTATTTTCTAAAATAAATGGAAATAAGCAATAGAACTTTTCAAGAGGTAACGTGTTTGACGATACGCGAAAAGTTGTTTCTGTTTTCGTGTTACGTATTTTGCCGAGCAGTACGCCGCAAACATACAGAATTTATTAGTCTGTGACGGGCTAGCGGCTGGACTTTCACATTTAGGTGAAACATAGTGGTTGACGAGAAGTGGTTCTCGGAGGCAACCGCGAGTAAGAGTGGCCGTCGACTAACATCGAGGAGCATTGGACAGCGGACACCGGACGTTTCCAGTACGAAAGATGAGCTGAAAAAAGGGAAGTGAAACGCATATGCATGTGTGTGTGTGTGTGTGTGTGTGTGTGTGTGTGTGTGTGTCGGAATTCCTTGAAATGCTTCGTATCAAAACGCATCGCATAATTAAAAACAATTTTGTTGAAGATCAAGTTTTGTTAGTAGTAATAAAGTAGAAATAGTTAGAGGAAAATAGGGAATGCGCATTCGAGGGATGAATGTGATTTGGATATTGTCTGTGTTAGTGTGTATGAATGATTTTTTGTTATTGCGTATTATCTTTTTTTTATTTCTTTTTTTCTTCGTTTGTGTATGTTGATGTTGTATGGTATTATATGTTAACGTAGAAAGGAAGACGGTGAATTATCGCCGTAGAAATGGAAATAGAGTAAAGTTAGAAACGTAAATAAATGATCGAACCAGAAATGCGGTTCGTTTTGGATCAATTGAGATGTTTGTAGTAATTTAACCTAGCACGCACAATCTAGTTACCTCACTGCGATTCCTGTATAGGAACGCCAGCGTATCCACGGCAGTAGATAGTTAAAAGGGAAAAGAAAAAAGGGGATTTATTATATATATTTGATAAAAGCGCGGGCATAGATAACGTAGAGAAGTTAGAGGATAAAATTAATGAATGATAGGAAGATAGCAGGAGAGAGCAGGGAGAGAGTGTTACATTACATTAAATGGCGACCCAACGGTGGAATAATATCAAGGGGTAAATCAATAAATAAATAAATAAATAGATGATAGCAGACAGAGGAGAAGAGATAAATAGATAGCTGAGAGTAAATAAATAATAGATGAGAGAGTAGGATTCATTATATTAAATGGCGGCCCAACGGTGGGGCAAACAGAATAGATAGTAAGAAGAAAGGGATTCATTACAATACAAATCTTATCGCAAAGCAAGTGATAATTGTAAATGAAGCCATCAAACGGATGTAACCGCACACCGATCACGCACCCAACTTGCTTTGGCATTAACGAGGCCAAAAAATCGTTGACATGATTGACCATGCAATGCTGTTTGCTTCCTTTGAGTGTACTTACCCACAGGGTTGCGACCAATGGAGAGGACCGCTCCGAAGATCGGCCACGTCCTCGGCCCAGGCAAGAAGCGACTCGTCTCGCGAGCTGATCGAGACCAACAGTAGAGGTAATACTGAATGGCGCCCAGCACTAGAACCACTAGTGCTAAGAGAGTATAGGTATCCATTTCAGCTAGAAACACAAACCAAGGTGTTGTTTTACTTTATTCTCAGAAGAAATTTAAAGAAAAAAATTCGTGCCTTTTTGAGTTAATTTTGAAAATGTCTCTGGGCTTCGTGTATGTGTTATTCACTGCTAAATTTTTAACTGCTTTATCTAAACTAGTGCTCAAAATGTGTATAAATATATCACTAAATATCAATAAATCTAAATTCAATGTTATAATATTTATGATCTCCTCTTCATAGTTTTGTTTCTCGATCACAACATTCATAAATAATTTTATAAATATATGGTTTTTTACATTTACAATTTCTACATATAGAGATATTACATGGAGCTGGTAATCACTGTTTTACAGAATGTTAAATATTTTTCTGAAGTATTTGATACAATCATAATACCGGAATAATCTTCACTACGTTTTAATAACAATCTTAAAAATTGTATGAAATTATATTTAAATTTTGTTCTTTTATGGAAAAATGATGTAAGTCCCAATGTCATGACATGCGACACACAATGACACACGTCACTCTTGTTTGTTAATGTTTAGAAGTAGGCAAAAGGTGTATTTTTCTTCTAGTTTATAAAAAACAATGGTGGCAATTTGCAATAATACGAAAGACAGATTAATTTTTCATAACATCTTAAATTTTCATAACATGTTAAAAATTGCTGTCATGAACCATTTTCAAAAAGTGACATTACATTTTGCCATCTTAGCACAGAATTACGAAGTAGGAAGGAAAGAAATTTCAGAAGATGTAAATGTAAATTAGATGAACTACATGCAATACCTCTTCACCAGTGATATGATGGTGATCAACCACTTTTTTAATGAATCATCTTCATAGTTGTTATCACAGATATGACATTACGTAGCATTTTCATACATCGTTGTAGTCATTTAAATAGTCCATCGTAATTAAATATATTGATGTAGTAAATATTCGTAATAATAGTATTTGCCTAATTTCACAAGTTCATCGTTAAATTGATGCATTAATTCGTCAATATTTTCATTTCGTTTTAAATATATTCCATAACCCATTCAGGATCACAATAATCATTTATATCATTTCACTAAATCAGATAGGAAACAGGAACTATTAGGGTGATGTTCATGTATATATTGTTACGATTCTATGAGGTGAATTAAAACACATATTATTTTAACAAAACTTTTTATTTTGTTTCTTAACACGATCACTGAAAACACTTGATTTATGTACAGATAGTCTTCACTCGGTTATTTCTTTATACGGCACACTTCCCTTTATTATTTATTTATTTTACACTTCTATTGATTATTTATTTACTCTACATTTCTATTGATTATTTATTTACTCTATACTTCTATCGATTATTTATTTACTCTACACCTCTTGATGATTTATTTACACCTCACTTCTCTTAATTATTTATTTTCACCACAGTCCACTGCACTGACCACAGTTCACGGCGCTGGCCACTCTTCACGACCCTGAACTGCTATTGACCATGATGCACACAATTCGCAGCGCAGCTTCCACTTTCGGCTGACGTGCGGTCGCCGGCCGCCACTATTCTAAAGCCAATTCAAAACATCTTCAAATACTTGTTCGAACTTATTTGTTTTGATATTTTTCACATAAATACATTATTTATGTTTTATCCAATTGTAATTAAATATAACTACCAACATTTAATGAATCATATTTATCAGATTCTAAATCAACATAAGATAAATTATCAAATCCATATTTCGTATTTTTCGCATTGTAATTATCAAGTTTTTATATAATTTCTTGGATCATGTTTTCAATATAAAGATGAACTATTTGATTATCATGAATAGTATGTTGACAACATGGAAGATGGTACTTAAAATATTGTTTTATCTCTCCTAATAATTGTAATTCTTTATATTGTACACCAGTATACTAATGATAATTATAAAAGAAATTATTATTTGACAGGTATTAAAATCTACACCGCAACATATAAATTATCTATTATATATCTAAACTTATTATATAAAATATAATAAGTTTATTAGTAGAAGGTTACTAAGATATATATCATAATATTTGAGGGCACTTCAATTTTTATTGTAACCTCACTAAATCCATGTGGCTATAACAAGCAGTATTTTTTATAAACATAAGTACCAGATATAATAGCATTCAGATTGATTTTACTTTCTGGTATACATACGTATCTACGGGATTAATATACGCAATATAGAGAAACGTATGTAATGCTGCTGAAAATCGATTTCGAGATTTCAACGGAAATACACGTTTTGGGGTCCCCTGATATCGAAAAAGTTTCTTTTTTCAAGACGTCCGTCCGTCTAACAGTCTGTCTGCCTGTGTGTCAGTACGTCTGTTCGTTCGTCTGTGAACATTACTAGAGCCTAAACCACACGTACGATCTTTTTCAACTTGAAGAAGCCCCTGTCCATCTGGCATTAGATGAAATTTTGAAATATATTCTTTAAAATTTGTGGGTATTTTACATGAAAACCTCCGGACATTTTCATAATTTATTAAAAAAATGCTCCAAATGTTTTGTTTGAATTTCTTGTAAAATGAGATTAAAATACGCTTATAAAGGTGGTACAGTGCCGATTTTCCTGGTAAACTCTGCATTTTCGAAAATCGCAAAAGTTTGAATTTTTTTCGGTGTCTTCCTACAACTAGAAAATTGAGGACGTACATATTTCCTTCTTAATTAGTACTATCCATTGGAATTTTGAGCCATTTTGGAGAAAAAGGCGTTTGAGCGTTTCTGAAAATGCGGAATATTGAGCTCATTTTCACAGAAAACTGTGGAGTTTTCGTGAAACTTTGTTAAATTCAAAAAACTTTTCGTTAAACTTTATTCAAAAACACATTTTTGTAATTTGTGTAAAAACACAATAAATAGAGCTATGTTGCGTTTATGTAATCGGATATGGAACATTTGGCCCTAACCTTATTAAAAAATTAAAGAAAATTTGGAGCCGTTTTAAAACAAAATAGGTTTTGTCATTTTTAAAATTGCTAATATTGCACGCACTACTGCACGAAAACTACTAAAATGTTCAAAAAATGTGCATGACTTTAATGAAAGAACTATTTCTGGACAACGCTCTTCATTTGAAGGAAAAATTTCGATAATTTATTTTACAGTTTTAGGAAGACCCCGAAAAAACTTGTGCAATTTTCGAAATTTAAGAGAGTTGAATCTGAAAATCGGACCTATGCCACCTTTAGAAGCGTATTTTACTCTTTTCTTAACAGAAATTTAAAGAAAAATTTGGAGCCGTTTTCGAGGATGGTTTGAAAATGTTTGGGGGCTTCATGTAAAGTACCCCCACATTTTGAAGAATGTTTCTCAAAATTTCAGAGCTTCACCTAGGGCCAGACCGACAGGGGTTTCTTCAATTTGGATAAAAATCTTATACATTGTTTAGGTGCTAGTGTTGTTCACATACACCAGACAGACTGACGGACGTTTTGAAAAAAAAAAAAAACTTTTTCCGCGTCTGGGGACTCCAAAACGTGTATTTCCTTTGAAATTTCGAAATCAATTTTTCGCAGCATTACATAAGTTTCTCTATTCTACGTATATTATTCCGTATATACGTATGGATACGAGAAAGTAACTAGAGGTGCTACAGAATGGCACAGACTTTCTCGTAGTAAAGTTTTCTAATTTCCTTGATGTGGACTGGCTCTACGGTGTTGCCCTAACCTCTTGCCAGCTGCCATCTATCTTCGACCAAAGTACATTTTTTGACATTTTCTCAACTTTTCAGTTTCCTAATAGTACAACCGAAATATTCCTTCAAGAATATTAGAGAAGAGTAAACCCTCGTCCTAAATAGCAATTTTCATTGAAACACTTAAAAACCGTTTTTAAGAAAAGGGAATAAGTAATACTGTTAATATGAAATTTGAAACTTTTTCACAGGAATCTATTGACTTTTCTAAAAATTTTATTTAATATTCAATTAGCACTATACATTGAACAAGTTTGAAGAAAAATTTGGAGCCATTTGTGAGAAAATTTCGTTTCAGCGTTTATGAGAATGGCGAATTTTGAGCTCATTTTAACAGAAAACTGTTGTTTTTCCAGAAACTTTCTCTGATATTATTTATACCACACGGACACTAATATGAAGAAATCGCCTCTAATGTAAATATTACCGGCGTGTCAAGATAAAACAATACATTGTTGTAATTAAAGAACAAAAGAAAAGAGCAATATGGCGTTTAGGGTACATTTGGCACTACCCCTACCAAAAATGTCAAGAAAAAATTTGGAGCCATTTTTGTGAAAATCTTGTTTCGGTATTTTGTAAGTTGCGATAATGCACGCACCATTGCACGAAAACCAGTACGCATAGGTTCAATTTTCGCGGTTAGATTTGTTTTCGAAAATTCCAAAAGTTCGAATTTTTTTCGGCGTCTTCCTACAACGACAAAATCGAAGACAGATTTTTCCTTCAAATGAAATGTGTTGTCCAGAAATAGTTCTTTCATTAAGGTCATGTGGTATTTGTGCAATAGTGAGTGCAATATTTACAAATTAAAAAATTACAAAAACAAGATTTTCTGCAAAACGGTTCCACATTTTTTCTTTACATTTTTGGAAAGGTTAGTTCCAAACGAGCCCTGTACGATGACATAAACGCCATTTTCTTCTTTTCGTTTGTTTTTTCAAACATTACCAAAATGAACGTTTTTGTCTTGTCTGACATGTTAATATTTACAATGGCGGCAATTTATTCACATTATTGTATTAATAAAGATCATATACTTTAAATAGAGTCAAATAAAGTTTTTTGAAACCTCATTGGTTTTCTGTGAAAATGAACTCAAAATTTTGCATTTTCAGAAATCCACAAACGCCATTTGTCTCAAAAAAGTACTCCAAATTTTTTCATCAAAATCTTCCAATTGATAGGACTAAATTCACTGTTTAATATGCCGTAAAGTTCATTTTGGTGTATTCTTTTGTTTTTACTTTCAGCACTTACACAAATGTAATATTTTTTCAATCTCTCACACCGTTAATATGCCCATTTCATTGGATTTCTAAACATTATTGAATCTGTGAGTTGATGTTAATCAAATTACTTCAACTCAAATTTCGCATTAATAATGTAGCTTAAAGCCATTTTCTTAAAAACGCCTCCAATTTTTTCAATGAAAATTACCATTTAAGACAAGGTTATTAGACTTCTTTAATATGTTGAGAAAATGTCAAAGAATCTACTTAGGGCAACGTTAGATGGCAGCTGGCTAGAGATTGGAGCAAGACCTTAAAGATAGTTCACACCAAGGAAATGAGAAAAATTTTCTACGATAAAGTCTGTGCCATTCTGTAGCACTTCTAGTTACTTTCTCGAATATGCCCTCTCCCTCAGAAAAAATGTCGTTCAAAATTCTATCTTCCACACCGCGCCGACAAACTTGGACACCCCTCGGCCTGGGGGAGGGCAGGGGGAGGGACGCGTTGACCAATCGCTAGCAGGTAGAACCACAGTTGTCTGTGATTGGTGCAACATCCCAAGGGGCAGAAGGAACGCTGTCTCAGGGGGAGGGGGCTAGTTCGTTTACGTACGAGACGGAAATATCGTCATATTTCCCTGCCGAAGGAGATAGTTTGCCTGCGCGTACGCCACGACGAAAAAACTATTTCTAAGCGGGGTTTTCCGTCCAGAATGATTGTCTATAGCCCAGTAAATATTTATCATTTTAGCAACAATTATTCTAACTTTTAGTAATCGATTTGTAACTCCTGACAAACTTCTATTTTGAGATATTCATTTCAGGCACAATTTGCGGAGCCTTCCCGGCCGTTCTAACGCATATTTCGAATTTGTTTATAAAATTATAAATTGTTGCAAAATTGTTAATTCGCTGTTTTTGGTTCTGGGACATCGGGAGACTCTCCCCCTTTAGATTTGCAAAATTTGGAAATTGTTTATAAATTTGCAATTGTTGCAAATTTTTTTATTGTCTTAATGGCGTTTAAATGTGATGCAAAATTCCGGAATCCGTTCGGTGCTATTATATCTCGTTCTCGAGATATATGTAATTGTTTATAAGAAATTAACATCTTATTAGACCCCATTTGTTTGCGCTTAATTCATTCGCGCTAGCAGAATAGCGTGGGATGGGCATACTGAAAAAACAGTTCTCCAATGCCGCGCTTCTGCCTGCCACATACGCTTAAAATGCACTTGCTTGTAAAGAAATTCTGTGGCCAATTTAATTATGCTAAATTCGTATTTTTACGGCAAGTATGAGCATAACTTTTATTTGGTTTTTATATTCCCTTTTAAGTCCTACAATTTGCAAGTTGATATATTTATCAAATAGGAAAGAAATTGATTATAAAAAAAATATTTTTCAAGGTGCATTACGCCCAAACAATTGTTTCTGTTTTTCTATCAAAGGGGTGTTGAGCAACCGAATAACTGTATTATTAATTTTTTTAAGTCCCCTGTTAACACCGAGAGTCAGAAACTATTTGTTCCTCTTGTTTAACCATTACCATTAAAAATAGGGAAACATATTGCTTAGCTGTTTGCTATAAACTGCACTGGATTGGATGAAGGTGGTGTTAAGGTTTTCAAATACAGAAATATTCAATTTTGGGTTTTGAAAGATCACAAGAGTAGAATCACACATCACAATATTTACACAAGTATAGAAATTTCTAAATAAACGTATATAATTTTTAAGTTAATATTTTCAATTCAATTTATCATTCCTTTCTAAAACTGTTAATTTGATGATTTCATTGTACAATATTCAAATCAGAGCTTTATGTGCTAAATCTACGCATTGTTAATACATATTTTTAAACAACATTAATATATTTAATATACATTTAAAAGGTTTTTAGATTGGCGAACGTTTCAATGAAATTTCATGAATTCCTAAATGCTTGAAAATAAATACTTGTAAAATTAAATAATTGTAGCGTGTAAAAATATAACAAACTCACGTATTTGGTAAAACGAGTTGATATTACTAAAAGAAAGCAAAACAGATGTTATGACAATTCAAAGAGATTTAGCGTTTGTTTACAGTTTAGTAAATATCAATGCACTAGCATTTCCCAGTGAAAATACATAGAACGAACTTGGTGGTCAAGTGATATGACCTTCCCAACACAGACTACATTTCAGTATCGTCAGAGTTCGAAGGTGGTTTGTTGGCCGCCATTCTACGAATGTATCAAAACCTTGAATTTTGCACGACCATCTGTACAGGAGAGTAAACAATGTTAAAGGTCACCAGCTTAACATTGCCTTTACTATTTGAATGTTTTCAACATCCCCAAAACCAACAGAAAACCCATGTTTTTACAGGTTATAAAACCAATTCAATAAATATAAGCATTTATTCACGTTATTATTTGTAAAACCCTGAAAAATCTAAGATGTTATTTGATTCATGTCTTCATCGAAGATCTGAGATTAAAAAACTGATAAACAGAGAAAATTAAAGTAATTTTGAGTGATTGATGAAGTTGAATGATCAAACGAAAAACAATGTTTCTTGCTTCATATAATGCCATCGTGTTTAACAGACATGTAATTACATGTGATACCTATATTTAAACATCCAAACTAATGAAAATTTTCAAAATTAAAATCATCAATAAAACGTTGATTCATCAGCAAGGATTATATTATTAAATACTCTTTTGAGATTCATGTGCTCCTGTGTGAATAACGTAGTAAACGTGATTCGTATGATCCAGTTTCTCAGAATAATACAAAACCTGCTAGACACATACACTAAACATAATAGTTGTCAAATAGTTATTTACGACATGAGTATCATAAGATACCTTATTACAATACGAAATTGGAGAATTATCAAACAAGACTCTTTAGCCGAAATTGTTAACCAATTGAATATTGTAATATAATGTTACCATTTGAATATCATAGAAAGTAAGACGCAATTTGTCAAACTTCATGTGAACTATAATTTTTCTTTAAATTTTACTCTTTATCCTGCAAAAGATATGTGACAGTACTTATGTTCTACTGTCATGGGTTTAATTAATTAGTTTTCAGTACGCAAATTATTGTTTTTGGTTTTAAAGAAGCATGGATATACAGAGTATTGGGGAAGGAAACGTCGAAAGTTTGAAAAAAGCTGTTTAAACAATTTTGATCATACTTTGTCTAATAAACTACATAGATATTTTGAATGGCTGAGCTGCAATAAACACGTAAATTTTGGTTTGAAAATATGATTTCTACGCAAAACTTTGCATTCTAGAATCATGTAAACAGACCAGAAACATGTAACATCTTTATTATTAACAATATAAATTAATATATTAGTTCAGAAAAAAATTAACCGAGAAATAAAAAAGCAGTCGAACTGTGAAAATTGGGTGCTTTTTTATTTCTAGGTTAATTTTTCTTTCTGATCAAATATATTCATTTATTTTGTTAATCATAAACAATTTAGATATTAATGAAGTGTTTATATGCTTCTACAACGCAAATAGTTGCCTAGAAAACATATATCCAAACCAACTTTTGAAAGTTTATTGCGGCTTAGCCATTTGGAATATCCGTGTAGTTTATTAGACAAAATAAGCTTAAAATTGTCTTAACAGCTATTTTTCGAAGATTCGACATTTCTTCCCCGAATGTCCTGTATATAAAAGGCTTGATTTCTGTTGGTACGCGACGGAACGGCGTTCCGGTTCTTTGTAAATAATTATGAAATTATATTATATATAAATAGCTATTGCTATTATATTAATAATTAATTTGAGGCGCGTTTCGGGGCCTAAGATTTTAAAAATAAAGGATATATGTATCATAACAACTCTTATGACGACACTGTTCTCGGTTACGTCAAGTTTTAATTTAGAGAATCGAAGTGAATGGTCTACTCACCTAAAGTTTACTCACCTAAATAAAGTTTATCTTACTATACATACTATTTAGAAAGTGTTTTATGTTCAAAACAAGTGTTGCATCAACATCATATATCTTCACGTATTATTCGTAATTGCTATGCAATATTCAATATGGACTATGTGAACCTGCAAAAAAGAAACAAAAAAAAGACCTACTGCAGCAGAAAATATTTTCTACTCGTCGGGATTCGAACTCGGGTCTTTAAAGTTAACTCACCTGACACGGTTCCCCATCACCACCAGGTACACGACAAGACTACCTACAAGACTACTCCTTTCCGATGCGAAAAGAAAGTGAAGCATTTGCAGTTAAAAAAAAACAGGGTGTTCAATTTATCTTAATACAAGATCTATTTTTAAAAAGAGATTTCATTAAACAAAAATCTCTAGCGTTCATATTGTTTTTCGACAATGTTATAAAGATCAGTCGGGACTAATATTATACAGTAGAAAATTGGGGTTAATGTATTACACTTTAAGAGTTGTTATTTATTTATGTCCAAAATTAACAAGAAAATGACAAATGATAGGAAATATATTTTATTATAATGACCATATAGCAAACACTCAGAATGTAACAATATTTGGGAGGAAAAAAATCAAAACTAAAATGCCTAATTTTTCCAGTCAAAAACTTTACCACCGTGATATAAATCTTTTGATGTTACTTCGTTATTTTTTATGACACGATATTTTTGAAAATAGGTTATCATTAAGAAATAATTAATATTCTTTTCTGCGTTAAAATAATGCAATAATATTAATCGTGTCATGATATATACAGCCTCAAATTTGTGGGGCTAATATGATACAACTTAAGAGGCTAATGTAATACGGGTGTCGGGGCTATTTTGATACACTAAAAATTAACACGCAGACAACTGGAAGGGATTTTTTTATGTTTAATATTACATAAAAGGCGCTAAAATTCCGATTTGATGTTGATAAACTATCCAAGTGTTTATCTGAGAAAGAAAGAGCAGGCGACAATTCATATAGATTTCCTCGTTCTCCTCCCTACCCAGTAAATGGTGATTCACTTATGATTATCAATTGGCGGAAGCTTCTGCTGTTTCAGTGCAGTTACTGATTTTTCACTGGAATCACAAGGAATCAGGCCTACAATAGGAGCTAACACCATCCCTTCAACTCCAGATATCAACTGTTCTCATCCAGTACTTTTGAGATAATACTGTTGGAAAAAAATTAAAAAAACAGTAGCCCTCCAAAGAATAAGGAAGCGGTTAGACCCAATAGGAGCAATCATTACTAGTGAAGAGTGGATCATTACTAGGAAAGAGTGGAGTGTTTAATTTACATTAATTTAATATCTATTTTTAAACAGAGATTTCATGAAACAAAAATCTCTAGCTTTAATATTTGTTTTCGACAATGTTAATAGGTATTTGTTTGCAATTTTCGAAAATTCAGATGTTCGCCCATAATTGAACGTATGCCACCTTTAAACATCTTGTGCTTCGAGGAATAGATTTACAGAAAAATTGGAGCTCTTTTTGAGGAAATTATGTAAATATGATTGGGTTTGGTGTAAAGTACCTTCAAAATTAAAAGATTCGTTTCAAATTCGAAGATTCGTAATATTAGGCAGATCGTTCAAGGAATATCCATTTTGGTGAAAATCGTGTTTACTTTAGGCTCTAGAATTACTCACACGAAGACGGATTCACAAAGAGGTTTTTTGGAAAATCACTTTTTCGGGTTCAAAAAATAAGCGTTTTGACAGCCTTGTGTATAGAAAATAAAAGAACAATACCAACAATCCACTTTTTTCGATCTAGCTACTTACAAAACCTGTTTTCTGTGAAAATTTCGACACATCCTCCTACAGCATTACGTAACTCTCTTTACACGTGGAGGTAAAAATATTCCAGCGTTACTGGGATTTGAACTCGGATCCCTGTGGTCTGTAGGTCTGGCTCGACCGCACTGTGCTATCACAGATATTTCTCAACACGCTGTCCAAGCACACTTATTACGAAAAGATTACTTACGTGATATTCATTGCACTTACATTTTTTATTAGAGGAATGTTCTACATGTGTCAAAAGTATCAAATTCGCAAAAAGAATTCAAACGATTACAACCCACGCAACTACATAGCTCATTTTACTAAGAAATATTTTCAACCGGATCCGTGGTCTTTAGAACCCTCTGTGGAAGTCGTTCCCGGTCTTATCTTTCGGCGATTATGGCCAAGGTTGAATTACGTCACAGATGAAAGTTGCGATAACGCTAGAGCTCAACACCGCCGCGCATGCAGACGTTCTGAAGCCAGAATCGCAATAGGGGCATATTTATACGTGATTCTTAAAGACATTGACACACTAAAATAAGTAGTGGCGCCTCAAAACACATGCTTTATGTGATATTTATAATGGATACGAATGATTATAACTATACAATTAACCGCAAAATTGTTTCTACCCGCAAAAATTATTCGCCGTGAATGAGATTCGATCTTACGTGCCTAAGCTTCTCCAACAGTGCGCTTACCTGCTATACCACAGAAACTCTTGTAACTTTTGTCTCTCACAAAGATGATTTTAAACTGTCATGTATCACAGATTTGACTAAAAAAGAACGTGCGGCGTTTAGATGCTTGTGTTAACTACAGACGGACAGACAGACGCCAACATGAGATCTACACCATTCTCTTAAACGTTCTTGAGATTATGGAAAAAAAATAATAAAAACCGATGACGCCGCTTTTGTGAACATTTTGAAAATATCTCTGGGCCTTTATCTTTGGGTTGTTCGCAGACGGAAGACTGATAGACAAACGTTTCGCCGTTATTCAATTTTTCGGTAACAACGATCCACAAAACATGAATTCTGGCTACTAAACGCGTTAAAAGATTTCCCCCTAAATTTAGCAAATAAATTTATTCACTTTTTCGTTACCAGGATGGGACGGTTTTTCTGCCGAAAATTCGCCGTATTCTGATGCACGATTACAATACCTTTTCTTCTTACGACAGTAAGTGCGAGAAAGTAAAAATCAATAAAAACATTAAATCCTTTTTTCCACCCCCATTTCCGTCTTCCTGAAGGCCTAATAAAACAGCCTGTCCAACATAAAATGTATTAACCCCTATGTTATTTTTCCTAGTTTACCAAACCCCGTCTCAGTACGGGGGAGTGGAGGCAAAACTAGGAGAAGAAAAATCCCACACCACTAAGACCTGGCTGTAGAGTCCCAACTGGGACAGGCAGCTGAAGAGAGCATTAACCTCAGAAGCGTCGGCAATGAGCGCAACAATGGATGCTGTGGGCAGCAACAATGGACGCTGCCAAAATTGGACACTTATTTGCTTATCAATTCCTGTTAAAATTGTTTTGTTTTTCAGTTAGCATTGCTGTGATTAAATGTTCTTATAAGTCTTGTTTATGGACCACTAATTCGTGTTTCGAATACATAAAATTATTTTTGACCGATCTCAAGATATTCTAAAATCATTCTTAAATATTATATTTTCTTTTAAATGATGA
Source organism: Teleogryllus occipitalis (assembly GCA_011170035.1). Taxonomy (NCBI): domain Eukaryota; kingdom Metazoa; phylum Arthropoda; class Insecta; order Orthoptera; family Gryllidae; genus Teleogryllus; species Teleogryllus occipitalis. The sequence goes on along the minus strand of BLKR01001915.1, from coordinate 100,743 downwards.
CCTACAAGTACAACCAAACAAATCATAATTAGTCTCTTCATAAATAATTAAGAAATTAAACAGTTATAGATGCCCCGGAAAGCAGTAAGCCCGCTAAAACATTTCATTTTCGCTGCGAACTCTATTTCAAAATCTATTTTAATTTGCTACTTTAGTTATTGAAAAAGGTAAAATAATTTGGAAAGTAAATGAATGAATACTATTATAAATACGTATTACCTAATGCATATCTGCGTATATATATATATATATATATATATATATATATATATATATATATATATATATATATATATATACACTTCTCGACTTTAAACTTGATTACAACATTTTATTGAACGTAGAGATATTCTAACATTAACGTTAAGTAAATAAAGGCCGGTATTACACTGTAAAAGATCTTTGTCAAAGATATTTTATAAAAGAAATATGACAGTGTAATAGCCAATATTTTATAAAAGATTTCTTTTAGAAAATTTCTTGGATAAAATGTAGTCTCCGGCTTCCAACTTTTATCATATTTGGTAACATGGCGTCCGATATAGGGGTATTGCTTCAACCAAAGTCATAATTGCTGAGTGCGAGTAATTAGAATGTTTATATAATACTGTCCATCCGAACTACAAAAGTAAAACCAAACGAATTAACGTTTGTAGGACACATTTTCCCGGGAAGTGGAAAATATGGTGTTTGGAAAATGCCCAGTTCAGGAAGATAATTTTTTTAAACTTCCCTATCAGAGGACTGAATTTCGAAAGAAGGAAGAACGACAAAGAAAATTGAATGTTTCCTCATCCATCCTCAAATAATTCATTTCGAAGGTCTTTAATCAATGCTTCACAATGTGCGACCCATAACCTCACCATGTTGTTCTAAAGCCTCACCCTCAAACGTTTTCTTATTTACCTTTTGCTACATTAGCATTAAACATAGATTAGTTATAATAAAACATAAAGTAGCAAAACACAACTATTTGTGCGTAATTGATTGTAAATCGCGAGCAAACCTACATAAAATTTGGACGAAATGTCATCTCTCAAATTTCTTTGTCAAAGTTTTCTCATCAAAGTTCAAAGACTGCCACAAAGTTCTTTATCAAAGATATGTCATATAACTTTTATAGTGTAATACCGGCCAAAGCCGCCGTATGTTATATCTTTCCCATTCGTCGCCAACAATGAACTTCTCGGAAACACATCTCAAATATCCATAGTTGAATATTATAACAACAAAATATCAAATTTTTGTAATAAATGTTCCTTCAAAATTCCAGTATTTTCTGTTTTTCTTTCATGTTATATTTAAATACTATTATTAAGAGAGAAAACCTCATTGAGATAATTTCAATTAAATCAATGCAACTCGAAGAGCAAACGCTCGTGCGATTTGAAGAATAAACGCTAGTTTCTTTCTGTACTCAGAATTCGTCTTGTATATGAGTTAGGGCACGGGGATACCAAAATTTAAGAAAACGTTCACAGAATACATTTCTCCCTACAACACATTACACACAATTTTTAACGCGTGATGTAACCATAATTCCTGTTTTGTGGGTCTTTGATACCAAAACATCAATTGAAAGCAAAACATCAGTCTGTCTGCGTCTGTCCGTCTCTCCGTCCATCTGTGAACACTACTAGCGCCTAAATAAATCGTACGATCTTTTCCATATTGAAGAATCCCTTGTCGTTGTGATTCTAGTTGAAACTTTGAGATTTTAAAAATCATTCTTGAAAATTTGAGGGTACATTACATGAAGCCGTCGGTCATTTTCAAAAGTTTCTCAAAAACGACCCCAAATTGTTTCTTTAAATTTCTTCTAAGAATAGAGTAAAATACACTTATAAAGGCGACATACGTCCTATGTCCACGGTAAACTCTGAATTTTCGAAAATTGGAAAAGTTTGAATTTTTTCGGCGTTTTCCTACAACTCTAAAATTGAACACAGATTTTTCCTTCAAATGAAATTTGTTGTTCATAAATAATTCTTTCAATAAGGTCATATAATTTTTTTTGAAAATTACAGACAGACAGACGAACAGACACAAGAACAGACACATCAACAGACACACGAACGTACAGGCTTTTCGTCGTCGTTCGATTTTTCTGTATCAACGACCCACAAAACATATGTTTCGGGCAACACGAGTTAAAGGATTTTTTTCTACATTTCACAACATTAGTTAACCCTTTTTACGTTACCAGGACCCGGCATTAACAGTTTCCCCATAGATTCTAACAATAATATTCGAATGTTGTTGAAATAATGCCTTTATTATGATTTTCCTATAGATTTGTGAAGAATACCAAGTAAAGAACAGAAGATTACTTTCTTATTATATTTCATTTCATATTGTTAATAAATCTCTTTTTAAGATTTACTGATTATTTCACCTTTGGAATTGATTGAAAATTTTCGTTGAATAGAAACAATGAAAAACAATTTTTTCTTCCTTTCTGGTAATTATGTGGTAAGAAGAAAAAGTATTGTAATCATACGCCGGGAGACGGGGATTTTTCGACAAAAACCTCTAAATTCCGATCACTGGTCACGACAAAAGTAGATAAATTTTATTCTTGTATATAGTGCATTACGTCAATACGTTTGTAGACAGAATTCATGTTTTGTGGGTCCTTGTTACTAAAAAATCTATTTACGACAAAACGTCTGTTTGTCCGTCTGTAGTTAACACAAGCATCTAAACGCCGCACGTTCTTTTTTAGTCAAATCTGTGATACATGACAGTTTAAAATCATCTTTGTGAGAGACAAAAGTTATAAGAGTTTCTGTGGTATAGCAGGTAAGCGCACTGTTGGAGAAGCTTAGGCACGTAAGATCGAATCTCATTCACGGCGAATAATTTTTGCGGGTAGAAACAATTTTGCGGTTAATTGTATAGTTATAATCATTCGTATCCATTATAAATATCACATAAAGCATGTGTTTTGAGGCGCCACTACGTATTTTAGTGTGTTAATGTCTTTAAGAATCACGTATAAATATGCCCCTATTGCGATTCTGGCTTCAGAACGTCTGCAAGCGCCCGTGTTGAGCTCTAGCGTTATCGCAACTTTCATCTGTGACGTAATTCAACCTTGGCCATAGTCGCCGAAAGATAAGACCGGGAACGACTTCCACAGAGGGTTCTAAAGACCACGGCTTCTGGTTGAAAATATTTCTAAGTAAAATGAGCTATGTAGTTGCGTGGGTTGTAATCGTTTGAATTTTTTGCGAATTTGATACCTTTGACACATGTAGAACATTCCTCTAATAAAAAATCTAAGTGCAATGAATATCACGTAAGTATTCTTTTCGTAATAAGTGTGCTTGGACAGCGTGTTGAGAAATATCTGTGATAGCACAGTGCGGTCGAGCCAGACCTACGGACCACAGGGATCCGAGTTCAAATCCCAGTAACGCTGGAATATTTTTACCTCCACGTGTAAAGAGAGTTACGTAATGCTGTAGGAGGAAGTGTCGAAATTTTCACAGAAAACACGTTTTGTAAGTAGCTAGTTCGAGAAAAGTGGATTGTTGGTATTGTTATTTTATTTTCTATACACAAGGCTGTCAAAACGCTTGTTTTTTGAACCCGAAAAAGTGATTTTCCAAAAAACCTCTTTGTGAATCCGTCTTCGTGTGAGTAATTCTAGAGCCTAAAGTAAACACGATTTTCACCAAAATGGATATTCCTTGAACGATCTGGCTAATATTACGAATCTTCGAATTTGAAACGCATCTTTTAATTTTGAAGGTACTTTACACCAAACCCCATCATATTTACATAATTTCCTCAAAAAGAGCTCCAATTTTTCTGTAAATCTATTCCTCGAAGCACAAGATGTTTAAAAGTGGCGTACGTTCAATTTTGGGCGAACGATCTGAATTTTCGAAAATTGCGAACAAATACCTATTAACATTGTCGAAAACAAATATTAACGCTAGAGATTTTTGTTTCATGAAATCTCTTTTTAAAAAGAGATATTAAATTAATGTAAATTAAACACTCCACTCTTTCCTAGTAATGATCCACTCTTCACTAGTAATGATTGCTGCTATTGGGTCTAACCGCTTCCTTATTCTTTGGAGGGCTACTGTTTTTTTAATTTTTTTCCAACAGTATTATCTCAAAAGTACTGGATGAGAACAGTTGATATCTGGAGTTGAAGGGATGGTGTTAGCTCCTATTGTAGGCCTGATTCCTTGTGATTCCAGTGAAAAATCAGTAACTGCACTGAAACAGCAGAAGCTTCCGCCAATTGATAATCATAAGTGAATCACCATGTACTGGGTAGGGAGGAGAACGAGGAAATCTATATGAATTGTCGCCTGGTCTTTCTTTCTCAGATAAACACTTGGATAGTTTATCAACATCAAATCGGAATTTTAGCGCCTTTGATGTAATATTAAACATAAAAAAATCCCTTCCAGTTGTCTGCGTGTTAATTTTTAGTGTATCAAAATAGCCCCGACACCCGTATTACATTAGCCTCTTAAGTTGTATCATATTAGCCCCACAAATTTGAGGCTGTATATATCATGACACGATTAATATTATTGCATTATTTTAACGCAGAAAAGAATATTAATTATTTCTTAATGATAACCTATTTTCAAAAATATCGTGTCATAAAAAATAACGAAGTAACATCAAAAGATTTATATCACGGTGGTAAAGTTTTTGACTGGAAAAATTAGGCATTTTAGTTTTGATTTTTTCCTCCCAAATATTGTTACATTCTGAGTGTTTGCTATATGGTCATTATAATAGAATATATTTCCTATCATTTGTCATTTTCTTGTTATTTTTGGACATAAATAAATAACAACTCTGAAAGTGTAATACATTAACCCCAATTTTCTACTGTATAATATTAGCCCCGACTGATCTTTATAACATTGTCGAAAAACAATATGAACGCTAGAGATTTTTGTTTAATGAAATCTCTTTTTAAAAATAGATCTTGTATTAAGATAAATTGAACACCCTGTTTTTTTTTTTTTTAAACTGCAAATGCTTCACTTTCTTTTCGCATCGGAAAGGAGGTAGTCTTGTCGTGTACCTGGTGGTGAGGGGGAACCGTGTCAGGTGAGTTAACTTTAAAGACCCGAGTTCGAATCCCGACGGGTAGAAAATATTTTCTGCTGCAGTAGGTCTTTTTTTTTGTTTCTTTTTTGCAGGTTCACATAGTCCGTATTGAATATTGCATAGCAATTACGAATAATACGTGAAAATATATGCTGTTGAGGCAACACTTGTTTTGAACATAAAACAGTTTCTAAATAGTATGTATAGTAAGATAAACTTTATTTAGGTGAGTAAACTTAGACCATTCACTTTGATTCTCTAAATTAAAACTTGACGTAACTGAGAACAGTGTCGTCATAAGAGTTATTATGATACATATATCCTTTATTTTTAAAATCTTAGGCCCCGAAACGCGCCTCAAATTAATTATTAATATAATAGCAATAGCTATTTATATATAATATAATTTCATAATTATTTCCAAAGAACCGGAACGCCGTTCCGTCGCGTACCAACAGAAATCAAGCCTTTTATATACAGGATATTCGGGGAAGAAATGTCGAATCTTCGAAAAATAGCTGTTAAGACAATTTTAAGCTTATTTTGTCTAATAAACTACACGGATATTCCAAATGGCTAAGCCGCAATAAACATTCAAAAGTTGGTTCGGATATATGTTTTCTAGGCAACTATTTGCGTTGTAGAAGCATATAAACACTTCATTAATATCTAAATTGTTTATGATTAACAAAATAAATGAATACATTTGATCAGAAAGAAAAATTAACCTAGAAATAAAAAAGCACCCAATTTTCACAGTTCGACTGCTTTTTATTTCTCGGTTAATTTTTTTTTGAACTAATATATTAATTTATATTGTTAATAATAAACATGTTACATGTTTCTGGTCTGTTTACATGATTCTAGAATGCAAAGTTTTGCGTAGAAATCATATTTTCAAACCAAAATTTGCGTGTTTATTGCAGCTCAGCCATTCAAAATATCTATGTAGTTTATTAGACAAAGTATGATTAAAATTGTTTAAACAGCTTTTTTCAAACTTTCGACGTTTCCTTCCCCGATACTCTGTATATCCATGCTTCTTTAAAACCAAAAACAATAATTTGCGTACTGAAAACTAATTAATTAAACCCATGGCAGTAGAACTGTTAACATAAGTACTGTCACACATCTTTCGCAGGATAAGGAGTAAAATTTAAAGAAACATTATAGTTCACATGAATTTTGACAAATTGCGTCTTACTTTCTATGATATTCAAATGGTAACATTATATTACAATATTCAATTGGTTAACAATTTCGGCTAAAGAGTCTTGTTTGATAATTCTCCAATTTCGTATTGTAATAAGATATCTTATGATACTCATGTCGTAAATAACTATTTGACAACTATTATGTTTAGTGTATGTGTCTAGCAGGTTTTGTATTATTCTGAGAAACTGGATCATACGAATCACGTTTACTACGTTATTCACACAGGAGCACATGAATCTCAAAAAGTATTTAATAATATAATCCTTGCTGATGAATCAACGTTTTATTGATGATTTTAATTTTGAAAATTTTCATTAGTTTGGATGTTTAAATATAGGTATCACATGTAATTACATGTCTGTTAAACACGATAGCATTATATGAAGCAAGAAACATTGTTTTTCGTTTGATCATTCAACTTCATCAATCACTCAAAATTACTTTAATTTTCTCTGCTTATCAGTTTTTTAATCTCAGATCTTCGATGAAGACATGAATCAAATAACATCGTAGATATTTGAGTGTTTTAAAAATAATAACGTGAATAAATGCTTATATTTATTGAATTGGTTTTATAATAACCTGTAAAAACATGGGTTTTCTGTTGGTTTTGGGGATGTTGAAAACATTCAAATAGTAAAGGCAATGTTAAGCTGGTGACCTTTAACATTGTTTATTTGATATTTTTCTTAGGGCTAGTTTATAATGGTTAAACGTTTTCAAAGAGTGCACCTTAGATACCTCGAATGGCCCGTTTCCGTTTAATAAACCGCTACGTTCTCCCTGTACAGATGGTCGTGCAAAATTCAAGGTTTTGATACATTCGTAGAATGGCGGCTAACAAACCACCTTCGAACTCTGACGATACTGAAATGTAGTCTGTGTTGGGAAGGTCATATCACTTGACCACCAAGTTCGTTCTATGTATTTTCACTGGGAAATGCTAGTGCATTGATATTTACTAAACTGTAAACAAACGCTAAATCTCTTTGAATTGTTATAACATCTGTTTTGCTTTCTTTTAGTAATATCAACTCGTTTTACCAAATACGTGAGTTTGTTATATTTTTACACGCTACAATAATTTAATTTTACAAGTATTTATTTTCAAGCTTTTAGGAATTCATGAAATTTCATTGAAACGTTCGCCAATCTAAAAACCTTTTAAATGTATATTAAATATATTAATGTTGTTTAAAAATATGTATTAACAATGCGTAGATTTAGCACATAAAGCTATCTGATTTGAATATTATACAATGAAATCATCAAATTAACAGTTTTAGAAAGGAATGATAAATTGAATTGAAAATATTAACTTAAAGTTTATATATGTTTATTTAGAAATTTCTATACTTGTGTAAATATTGTCATGTGTGATTCTACTCATGTGATCTTTCAAAACACAAAATTGAATATTTCTATATTTGAAAACCTTAACACTACATTCATCCAATCCAGTGCAGTTTATAGCAAACAGCTAAGCAATATGTTTCCCTATTTTTTTAATGGTAATGGTTAAACAAGAGGAACAAATAGTTTCTGACTCTCGGTGTTAACAGGGGACTTAAAAAAAATTAATAATACAGTTATTCGGTTGCTCAACATCTCTTTGATAGAAAAACAGAAACAATTGTTTGGGCGTAATGCACCTTGAAAAATATTTTTTTATAATCAATTTCTTTCCTATTTGATAAATATATCGACTTGCAAATTATAGGACTTAAAAGAGAATATAAAAACCAAATAAAAGTTATGCTCATACTCGCCGTAAAAATACGAATTTAGCATAATTAAATTGACCACAGAATTTGTTTACAAGCAAGTGCATTTTAAGCGTATGTGGCAGGCAAAAGCGCGGCATTGGAGAACTGTTTTTTCAGTATGCCCATCCCACGCTATTCTGCTAGCGCGAATGAATTAAGGGCAAACAAATGGGATCTACTAAGATGTTAATTTCTTATAAATAATTACATATATCTCGAGAACGAGATATAATAGCACCGAACGGATTCCGGAATTTTGCATCACATTTAAACGCCATTCAGATTAGACAATAAAAAATTTGCAACAATTGCAAATTTATAAACAATTTCCAAATTTTGCAAATCTAAAGGGGGAGAGTCTCCCGATGTCCCAGAACCAAAAACAGCGAATTAACAATTTTGCAACAATTTATAATTTTATAAACAAATTCGAAATATGCGTTAGAACGGCCGGGAAGGCTCCGCAAATTGTTCCTGAAATGAATATCTCAAAATAGCAGTTTGTCAGGAGTTACAAATCGATTACTTAAAGTTAGAATAATTGTTGCTAAAATGATAAATATTTACTGGTCTATAGACAATCATTCTGGACGGAAAACCCCGCTTAGAAATAGTTTTTTCGTCGTGGCGTACGCGCAGGCAAACTATCTCCTTCGGCAGGGAAATATGACGATATTTCCGTCTCGTACGTAAACGAACTAGCCCCCTCCCCCTGAGACAGCGTTCTTTCTGCCCCTTGGGATGTTGCACCAATCACAGACAACTGTGGTTCTACCTGCTAGCGATTGGTCAACGCGTCCCTCCCCCTGCCCTCCCCAGGCCGAGGGGTGTCCAAGTTTGTCGGCGCGGTGTGGAAGATAGAATTTTGAACGACATTTTTTCTGAGGAGAGGGTACGTGTACAAGAAGTTATATACGTAGTATAGAAATGTTATGTAATGCTGCGCGAAAGAAACCGCAGATTTGCGGCGGAAGAAAATTCATTGCCTGGCTCTGGTGACGAAAAATGTATTTAAGCAGTTGCTAAATTAAGAGAAAAAATCCTGTAACACGTGGTGTAGCCAGAATCCATGTTTTGAGGGTCCTGAATGCCATAAAACGAATTGGAAGCAAAACCTCCGTCCGTTCGTTTCTCGTATGTCAAGAAACCTAACGCCTTATCCACACGTACGATCTTTTGCAAATTGAAGAAACCTTTGTCTATCTAAATCTAGTTGGAGCTTTGAGATTTTGAACAACATTCTTTGAAATTTGGGTGTACTTTACGTGAAGCCCCCGGTCATTTTCAAATTTTCTCAAAAACGGCTTCAAAGTTTTTCTTTAAATTTCTTGTATGAGTGGAGCAATATTCACTTATAAATATGACATAGGTCCGATTTACACGGTTAACTCTGAATTTTCGAAAATTGCAAAAGTTTGAATTGTTTTCGGCGTCTTACTGCCACTATAAATTTGAAGAAAGAGTTTTTCTTGAAATGAAATTAGTTGCACATAAATATTTCTTTCGTTAAAGTCATGTAGATGTTTTTAAAAATTGAAGTAGTTTTTTCGCAATAGTGCGTGCAATATTTGCAATTTTAGAAAATTACAAAAACAAGATAATCTCAAAAACGGCTCCTAATTATTTCTTTACATTTTTGGAACGGATAGTCCCAAATGTACCCTAATGATGACATAAACACCAATTGCTCTATTTTTTTAAATTACAGAAATGTATTTTTTTTGACTTGTCTCTCTCGTCAAATATATTAACAATATAGTCGACTATATTTACAATATAGTCGACTTCTTCACATTATTATATTTATGAGTACATGTTTTTAGATAATGTCATATAAAGTTTCCCGGAAACTCAATAGTTTTCTGTAAAAATGAGCTCAAAATTCTGCATTTGCAGAAACGCTGCATTGCTTAAAAATGCTTTGATCCTTGACACTTGCTCCTGTTTACTCTCTGGCAAGAAACCAGTACTAATCACTAGCGACCGGAAACAAATATGTTCCATATACTACATATATGTAGTATGGAACGTCAAAATATGTTCATAAATATGCAATGAAAACAGTAAAATATGTAATAAATATATGAAATCGGATAAAATATGTAATATCAAAATTCACTAATTATAAAACACATTTATATAATACGAAATTACATTTATAAAAAATTCCCTAAACATTTTAAAAATCATTTGTAGAGCATAAGTTCATGCACACTTTGCAGTATACTTTACAGTATACATTTTCCCATTAGTAGTAAAAGCTTCGTCTATTGCTATTCGGGTCTGTAGTTTTGCAGCTCGACTAGACGCAATAGAAGACATCGCACAGACTAGCGATATCTATCACCAGCAAACATCACTGCAACATGAAGCACTCTCACTGAATGGTACTACACTTGGCGATCGCCAATGTTTCTCCAAAATTATGGTTGAAAGTCACGATCAGCAACGTCAGTGATACTTTCCACACCTGATCAAAATGACCTCAGTCGCTGACGCGCACTTCCGCTGCAGAAGCACACGCGCAGGACTTTGAGGTCATCACGCGTCCTCGCATGGGGTATCCGGAGGAGACAGCACGCATCAACAATGTAGGGAAAAAATGCTTATTTTAAAAAAAAAAAATCTTTTCCTGAAAAATATGAAATAAAATTGAATAAAATTAATATAAAAATATTTCGTGAAATTACCGAAATATGTAAAATATGTAAGTCTCTACTTATCATTAGAGAGCGGATTTTTATAAAATTACATATTTTTTGTCTTTGTACTTACCGCTCTCAAACTTTTAATCTTGGCAAATTGTCGCCTTCCTAACACAATACCCAATATTTTGTTACATATTTTTACTTATTTGGTACTATAGTACATAATTTACATATTTCGCTATTTTCACAAAATATTTTTTTATTTTATCAATTTCCTTGCATGTTTTTATGGAAAGAGATGTATTTTCAAAAACTCCAGCAATTTTCCCTGTATTATTACTGCGTGCTACTGCGTACTCTTTTACTGCGTACCTTCGCTTTTGCATTACTCATCCGTGGAATTATTTCACTACTTTGAAACTATGTTTTGAAGAATATACAAACAACTGCCATTCATCTGGATTGTTAAGAACAATTTACTCATTAACCCTCTAATCAGTCCGGTCTGTGACGCCGAGCAGTGCGGACGTTCTGAGGTCGAGCTCTGCTACCGTTACCAGTGACAGTTTTATAAAGTGTTGTGTTTCCGAGTATAGTGGAAGCTAAACTACAATCGTATCAGTTGCAAGTGGGAAGTGCGTGCTGGGAGGTGGATCAACTTATTTCTGTGTGCCATCAATAATTGCCGGATTACCAGGTAAATCGCCAACGCCTTGTATTGATAGGAGGGGCGAACCTTGGGTCTCCCAAGATGGAGCCCCCTCCATCGTTACCCGAGGCCATCTCGTCGGCGCTTGTAACTGCTCACCAGTGCGTTCCTATTCCAAACTGCAACGACTTAAATTTAAACATGGTTCAAAATCCTAATTACAATACCGACGCAATCACATCTCCAGAAGCAAAAATTCAAGCCTTGGAACATGAAATACTATTTCTACGACAACAGTCGCAGGAACTTCAACGACTACTTCAGCAAAATCCTTCTCAAAATCCAAACAGTCCAATGGACGTCCTAAGTGAGTTACAAAATCCTACTCAAAATAGTGCATCTCATCTAAGTGAAAGTTCTAATCAAAGTGATTATAATAGTTCAAAACGTAAACAAGGTATGAGCAGTGAAGAAAGTGCCAGTTCGCAAGATTTACATCCCGTATATTATATCCCCACTGATAACCCGTTTCAAGTACTCCACGAAGTTACAGATGAATCTGATAGTACTATTCCGAACCTAGAACCATCAAAAATACCCCCAATAAATATTAGTAAAACTTCAGGTACCCTAAGAAATTTCAACTCATTTATCTTAGAAATTAAACAAATAGTAAATAATGAGTTTAGTACTAAAATTAAAAAGACAATGTTTCTATATTTTTCCAAACAATAGAAGACTACAGAAAATACAGAAAACATTGTGATCTAAATAACATTCATTATTTTACTTGTAGGGATCCAGCGAAAAGAGTACTTTCAGCCATTATTTACGACATACCAACTTCGTATACTAACGAAGAAATTAAGTTAGAAGTACGTCAAACATTCTCAGTAAATACTGTTTACAGACTCTTTGGGAAAAAAAGAGAAGCCTTAGAAATGTGTACAGTGGAACTCTTAGACAGTGATCAGAGTAGGGAGATAATCAAATTAAGAAAATGATTCAATAGTGTTGTAAAAGTCAAATTTCGAAACAAAATCTCCTCAATTCAATGTAAAATTTGTCAGTTATTTAATCATACACAAGCAAACTGTAAACTGGAACCAAGATGTGTTAGATGTATAGAAAAACATCAGTATACTAAATGTAAAAAACCTAAAAATTCTCTCCCTCAATGTGTGAACTGTCTTGAAAATCACACAGCGAATTATAGAGGATGTAGATTCTTCAAAAATAGTATTTCAAAATCTAGTTCAAATCCAATTGGAAATACAGTCCAAAATCCTTTAATTTTCAACCCCCTTCAAAACCAACATCAATACTACCAAAGACCAACTAGAAATTCCAAAACTCCACCCTCCTTTTCTTCTCCTCCTCCTCTGATTAATAATTTACAGAATTTCCCCCGTCTACCTTCACTCTCAAGAAATTCACAAACATATCTTGAAAATAACTTTGTTCCATCCCCACCTACTACAATAGATTTTAATAAATATATTCCAGGTTTAACTACTCAGATTTTAAATATATTAATTCCACAAATTCAGCAATTAATAATAGAAGTACTGCCAAGAATAATCAATAATGGATCACCATAAAATAAAATTATTAAACTGGAATGCCAACTATTATTAAACTGGACTATTTCGTCAAATAAATGAATTCAAACATTTTCTAAATGACCAAAAAATTGATATAGCGTGTCTTACGGAAACACATCTAAACAATGCTAAAAAAAAGTTAATATTCAAAATTATATCACATACAGAGAAGATAGAGCTTCTTTACATGGTGGGGGTGAGGTAGCAATACTAATCAAAAGAAAAATCAAATATCCACAAATATTTGTACCTACCTCCAAGGAATTAGAAATAACAGCAATAACGATAAATTTATCAGTCGGAAAATTAACAATAATAGTAGCTTACAAACCCCCAAATAAAAAACTACCTAAAAACACCCTGGAACTACTCTTCAATAATAATGATAAAATATTACTAATTGGAGATCTCAATGCAAAACACCAAGCGTGGGGATGTAAAACAACTACCCCTCAAGGTATATTATTATTTAATCTAGCAACTACGAATAATTGGACAATACATGCCCCACATGACAGTATAGTTGGCATACCCACTTATCAGAAAACAAAAAAAGAATATTCCAGAATTTTGTACTAATTTTGAACTAATTTATACCCAAATTAAAAATTTTGAACCGATGCACATAAAAATAAAAATGGATAAGAGTGGTTGCGCAAACTTAACGTTAAGTTAACATGCCCACACAAGAAAAACACATCAAATAAAAAACTAAAAATACCACAATTCTGAACTAATTTATACCCAAATTAAAAATTTTGAACTGATGCACATCAAAATTAAAAATTTATAAGTGTGGGTGCGTTAACGTAACGTTTAGTCTGCTATTAAATGTCGAGTTAATGCAATTATTGATATTATTGCTCTTATTGTTATATTTTTATCATTATTATTATTGTTTTTATTATTTTTTATTATGGTCTTAAAATAATTGAAAGTTTCATTGTATTAATATTACTGATTGTAATATGTAAATTGTAGTGTTCTGCCACCAGTTTGTATAAACCTACCTACAGAAATAATAAAAACCTATATCTCTCTATCTATCTATCACATCTTGATTAAAAATTGTGACATACCTAGGTTCCAGATTGGTTATAAAACTCTTTGTAAAAAATCAGGTGGCATTTTATACAAAATTGTCAATATCATAAAACTCTGACACAAGTCGTTTTTCAAATTAGTTACAGGTTCATCCGAGTTTACATACATGTAGAATGACACAATCCATTTTTTATTAACTACGGGCGAATCTTTAAAGAAATAAAGAGTGAAAATTAAAAAACGATTTCACAGAACTGAATAATATTTCTATAAAATAACGGAGAGTAGAATTTGTTGTATATTACTTATTATTTTGTGTTAATTTTCATTATGTAATTCTACTAATCATTTTTGCCATGGCAAAATAATATATTCGTCTAGGAATAATATGTTTCAATTTCAAATTCTTTTTATATTTTCATTTGTGTTATGGTTTAGTCGAGCCAGATCGACCCGGGAATATCCATTTTGGAAAAAATCCTTTGTATGGTTTAGGCAATAGCGGTGTTCACAGACGGACGGACGTTCGATTTTTCGGTAGGATTTATTTTCTAAATATTGCAAATGGATTAATCCACTTTTTCGTTATCAGAGCCCGGCAAAAAGAGTTTTTTTGCAGAAAATTCGCCGTTTTTGTCGCAGATTAATATAATCTAGTATAGAGCGATTTTCTAAGGATGAGCCAAGTGACAGCTACTGCTGGCAACATAAGTGAAGGTTCTGTGGTCGTCGTGCCCTTGAGCCCATTAGACTCCCTTCCCGCATTCGTTCGTTTGCAGTTGGCTAACTTGTAAATGGCTTCGACGCTTCTTTTGTGATGTCTTCGTCCGACAAAAATATAGTGCGCCGCGAGAAATAATTGAAATTAGGAAGTGCAGTGTTATGTGCTCTTCTGTAAAAATTCTTTTTTTCTTTATATATTACATTGAATTTACTTTTTGTGTGATAAATATTATGTTTATTTTAAAACCGAGACTTGAATGCGAGATGCGTACCGGTGCACGTGTTTCCGGCTTAAAATCATTTTTCTTTCTATTTACATTCGTGGCAGTTTTCTTTTACTGATTGTGAGAGCATGTTAAGAGATTTTCCACATACGTAATTAAATTTAAATATTTCCCAGACTCACGTACGTGCATATACCTCAGCGAAACTCTTAGACTTCTGCGTAGGGATGTTTTCACAGGAGCCATTAGCACTTTACGAAGGGCCGTGGCTGAACAGCTGTCGCGGCGGTGGGATACTTCCCTGAAATACACGTGATGTTCACTTGTTTTCCCGAACTGTCACTTTGGCTCAACCTTAGGAAAATCGGTCTAGTACGTAAGGGGAAGCAAGAAAGTAAAAATTAAGATTTGTTACCGTGGGAACCATTGAGTTTTTCAATTTGGCACATATAATAAGCACGTATTGGAATTTAAATACTCATGTTTTTAATAGTTATATTTTTAAAAGTGAAATACTGCATTTTCGGAAGAACTGGGAACGAAAATGGTTTTTTTCGCGGGTTAGGTTATGATTTAAGTTGGCTACGAATGGTTTTTGAATTGATTCTATGAATTTTGATGGGTGGGGAGGTGTTCTTCGTGAAAATCAAAATGTTTTATCATAATTACGAAAATTATCAATTGATTACGTTCAATTAAGACCATTATTATTAAAAAAGGATTTGTAACTTAATCGGTCGAAAATAAAGTTGTAATTAAGGACTAATTTATACTCAAAGTAAATAATGTTGAAAAAATTGTTGATCAAAATTAGAAATATTCGCAAAAGTTCAGCCGGTATGTACTACATTTTACCAGGAAAAAGATCATACAGCAAATTCAAAGCAATTTTCTTATGTACCCAGGCACTAGTTAAATGCCAAAGTTTTCGATCTCTCAGACCCCGTGCTAAATCCAAGAGTCCAAAAAACCGGTATTTTTCTGACTTGTTTTTCTCTCGAGATGTCTCTTATGTCGCGTAGAAAAATGATTCAAATGAATTTTAAAGAGGATAAAAATGCTTACAAAGAAAAACCGCTAACCACTCAAAACTTACTTTTGAGATATTTCAGTTTGAAGGACTGAAAAATCAAAAACATTTTAAAACAGTTATTTTTATTACATACACATAATTATGAATTCTTTGTTAATAAATAGTTTTAGTCAAAATTTGTATTTCTTAAATAATTTGGATAAAACATTTCAATTTTATCATGGTGTATGGAAACTGAAGTGAGGTGTTTTTCGCAGACAACGTTTTGTAGTAGTAGTCACGTTATAGTTCTATGAGATAGTTTATTTCCATTTTTTGTACCCAAATAAAAGTCTTCGAAAATTAAGTTTCAGACAGTGTTCGAGCAGTGAATTTTTTAGTGTCATCTGCAGCAAGTTCTGGAAAAGTGTCCTTTATTTCATCTGACTTTGGCAGGTTTCCATACCAAACTCGAAAAACCTCTGGAACAAAGCCTGTGCGACACAACTTAAGCAGGTCACGCTTCTTTAACGGACGATGGTTGCCATACATTTTGGACGAATTATCGCTTACCACGCCACGGTGCCCTTTCCAACGTACAGAAGTGACTTATACTCATCCGTGTGGTTATATCAGTTGAATATTATGGCCGAATTTGCTTTACAGTACAGAAAATTTATTGACTGGCTGTTCACGAGCTACTTATGAGTAGCCATGTTAATAAGATTTCCCTCAATACTATCGGTTCTATATATCATTATATCTTTAAATATATTTCATTCCACGAAATATTTTAATTGTTTCCTAATTTTAACAAAATTCTGGTATTCATTGTTTTTTTGTTGACCTTTTCCTGGGTGCGGATGTTGACTTTATGTTAAGATAGCGTCCTCACTCTTAAACATTGTATATTTTGACGTTCTCCGTCCGTTAAAAATATTTTAATTTAGATATAAATTAGTTCAAAATTAGTACAAAATTGTAGTATTTTTATTTGTTTTATTTCATGTGTTTTTCTTGTGTGGGTATGCTAACTTAACGTTAAGTTAGCGTATCCCCTCTTATCCATTTTATATTTTGATGTGCATCAGTTCAGGATTTTTAATTTGGGTATAAATTAGTTCAAAATTAGTTTAAAATTCTGGAATATTCTATTTTTGGTTTCTGATAAGTGGGTATGTCAACTATATGGTCATGTAAAATACAATTATGAAGGTGGCATAGATCCGATTTTCACGGTTAACTCTAAATTTTCAAAAATTGCAAAAGTTTGAATTTTTTCGGCGTCTTCCTACAACTACAAAATTGAAGACATACAAGGTTTCTCGAAAATAGTTTTCTGCTAAACCGAGCTCAAAATTCCGTATTTTCAGATACGCTCAAATGCCTTTTTCTCAAAAATTGCTCCAAATATTTTGTACGAATAGTGCAAATCACGCTGTTTAAGATTATATAAAATTTATTTTGGTGTAGTATTTTATTTTTTTTAAATTACACAAATATATTTTTTTCGAATTATCTCACACGCCGTTCTTCTGCACATTTTCATATTTGTAAACGTTATTACATTTGTGAGTGGATGTGGTCCAAATGTCTTTAAATGAAGTTTTTGGAAAACTCAATAAATTCTTGCCAGAAAGGGCGCATTTACAGTAATGCTTAATCGCCATTTTCTTAAAAATGGTTCCAAATTTTTTAATGAAAATTTCTATTTAGGACGATGTTTTACTTTTATTTAATATTCTTGAGGTAATATTTGGGTTCTACTTTTAGGAAACCGAATTATGGAGAAAATGTCAAAAAAAATGTATTTAGGGCGAGCATAGATGGCTGCTGGCCAGAGAATGGAGCATTATCGCGAAGCCTGTCCACACCAAAGACATTAGAAACATTTCCTACGAGAAAGTCTGTACCATTCTAAAGCACCTCTAGTTTCCTTATGTAATAATATCATCGTTATCAAAATCAACTTTAGTATCACCAATATATTTATGACTACCAAGAGGTCTTGAAAATTTCGGGAAAACTCAAAAGTTTTCTGTGAAAATAAGATCAAAATTCATTTTCAATTTTTAAAAATTCAATGTGAAACGAAAATGATACCTGTACAATTTTTTAAACGTTCTTTCTTGCATCCGTAGGAAGAAATGAACAAGAATTAAGAAATTGCTTTATACTATATCGCATTTACTTCAAGCAGAAATTATGGGAAAACTACTGTTTTTTTCCTTCAAAAAAGTTCCATGACTTCTTTTAAGACGTAATTTTTAGAGCAGTTTTTATTTACAAAACTAGTGGTGCTCAACAGCATATACTTTCTCACATTATTGAAAACAGCTGCATAAAATTGAATTACTACAATTTCTGTGCAACTAACACTCCAGCTTATTACTTGAAATCTAACAAAGCGCCTGTAATGCATATCTGCATTCATTTCGATAGTTAGGAGCAGGTCATACAAATGAAACGGGAATAAATTTAACTGTTACAGTTCTTTGCAACAAATTATACAGAAGCGAGCAACGCATTGTTGCCAGCGAAGCGTTGACCAAATGTGCAATTCGTTTGGTATTTATGCTTGGCCAAAGGCTTTAGTATTTAACGAAGACTCTGACTTGGCGAATATTTTCTTATCAATTCTTGGCGAAACTTGCGATGACCCAGATTCAGTTTTGTTAATTGTTCTTATAAATATTAAGTTTGTTCTGTCGGTTAAACCTTAGTTGAAATATAATAGACACGGCTCCTCTCAATTTAAGTTCTCCTCGGCGCCAACGTAAATATTAGAGGTTTCTAAACCACTTTAAAAAACATAACACGTTAAGAAAACAAAACATGAACATCGATTCTTTTTTAATTTTGAAAATCCATACTTCGAAACACCAATGTTTTGTTCTCGATGTCGCATTTCAAAAGCGAAGTTTGCATGGCCACTGCTGGGGCCCATGAATAAGCCCATGATGCTCGAGCGAGGACGAACGAGCAAATGGCACGCCCTGTAGATCTCTAATGGACATGGTATTATTTAAAATCTACAATTGAGGGATGACTTTCATTTAGAAAGAAATCGCTGGAGATAAAGGGCAGGTTCAAAAAATATTGAGCTTTTGCCATTTTCGTATGTCGTAATGCAAATGGGAGGTAGCACCGTTGTAAATGCCTTAGGCGCCGGAGGGCGGCGCGCCCTTGCGTGTGCGTGGCGTACCTGCGCGCGGAGCTGGCGGCGAGGGCGGATGCGGCGGCGCGGCCGACTGCTGCGAGGACGCGCGCCAACTGCAGCATGTGTGTGGAGGCTCAGTGCTCTTATCAACTACTCCTTGACCCCTCAGGAGACCCGGCTGTGCTGGGTCAACATTGGGTAACCCATTTTAGGCTAACTATAGAAATAATCATACAAAAGTATTGAATTTTTGTGCATATCTTCAGTTATTTACAAATAAGACATATGTTGCCAGAAATTTTTTATCTTTAACCAACAATGATTTACGGCATGGTGCGTTCACGCACCACTGGCCCTTAGTGGGGTATCTGGGATCCTAATGAGAGGTCGGTTTATATCAAAATGAAAAATTTATTTAAACTCATTGATTAAAAACTTTTATTTATTGTATAATTTTTAATAAAAAATATGTTTTACATAATGTTAAAAAAATTAAAAAATTAATTTTTGTGGACATTTTCAAAACATTCTGGATGATGATGCTTTTCACATTTTATACAGAGAAAAATTATGTGGTGTTTACACACTCCGCATCTTCTGTGGGCATTCAGTTCATGTTTCCTAATTAGGTGGCCAATGTTATCAAATCTGATTTCTGGAATGATGCTCTTTTTGCCAATTTTCCGTATTTTTGAACTGATTCCAAAAGAAGAAAATTTGTCGCTTTGCAGTAGAGCGCGAGCTACATATGACTTGAAATCAATTTGTGAAATTTTCTCTTCAGATACCAAACAATGAACTTTCCATGCATTAACAATACAGCTGTCAATGGCATTGATAAACAGTGGCCACCACTATTTCTTACCCTTAGCTTTGATGCGATAATTCGCGACGGCGTTGTCGTGCAAATCGACTCCGCACATGTACCCTCTCCCTCACAAAAAATGTCGTTCAAAATTCTATCTTCCACACCGCGCCGACAAACTTGGACACCCCTCGGCCTGGGGGAGGGCAGGGGGAGGGACGCGTTGACCAATAGCTAGCAGGTAGAACCACAGTTGTCTGTGATTGGTGCAATATCCCAAGGGGCAGAAAGAACGCTGTCTCAGGGGGAGGGGGCTAGTTCGTTTACGTACGAGACGGAAATATCGTCATATTTCCCTGCCGAAAGAGATAGTTTGCCTGCGCGTACGCCACGACGAAAAAAATATTTCTAAGCGGGGTTTTCCGTCCAGAATGATTGTCTATAGACCAGTAAATATTTATCATTTTAGCAACAATTATTCTAACTTTTAGTAATCGATTTGTAACTCCTGACAAACTGCTATTTTGAGATATTCATTTCAGGCACAATTTGCGGAGCCTTCCCGGCCGTTCTAACGCATATTTCGAATTTGTTTATAAAATTATAAATTGTTGCAAAATTGTTAATTCGCTGTTTTTGGTTCTGGAACATCGGGAGACTCTCCCCCCTTTAGATTTGCAAAATTTGGAAATTGTTTATAAATTTGCAATTGTTGCAATTTTTTTATTGTCTAATCTGAATGGCGTTTAAATGTGATGCAAAATTCCGGAATCCGTTCGGTGCTATTATATCTCGTTCTCGAGATATATGTAATTGTTTATAAGAAATTAACATCTTAGTAGACCCCATTTGTTTGCGCTTAATTCATTCGCGCTAGCAGAATAGCGTGGGATGGGCATACTGAAAAAACAGTTCTCCAATGCCGCGCTTTTGCCTGCCACATACGCTTAAAATGCACTTGCTTGTAAACAAATTCTGTGGCCAATTTAATTATGCTAAATTCGTATTTTTACGGCGAGTATGAGCATAACTTTTATTTGGTTTTTATATTCTCTTTTAAGCCCTACAATTTGCAAGTCGATATATTTATCAAATAGGAAAGAAATTGATTATAAAAAAAATATTTTTCAAGGTGCATTACGCCCAAACAATTGTTTCTGTTTTTCTATCAAAGGGATGTTGAGCAACCGAATAAATGTATTATTATTTTTTTTAAGTCCCCTGTTAACACCGAGAGTCAGAAACTAGTTGTTCCTCTTGTTTACCCATTACCATTAAAAAATAGGGAAACATATTGCTTAGCTGTTTGCTATAAACTGCACTGGATTGGATGAATGTAGTGTTAAGGTTTTCAAATACAGAAATATTCAATTTTGTGTTTTGAAAGATCACATGAGTAGAATCACACATCGCAATATTTACACAAATATAGAAATTTCTAAATAAACGTATAAAAACTTTAAGTTAATGTTTTCAATTCAATTTATCATTCCTTTCTAAAACTGTTAATTTGATGATTTCATTGTATAATATTGAAATCAGAGCTTTATGTGCTAAATCTACGCATTTTTAATACATATTTTTAAACAACATTAATATATTTAATATACATTTAAAAGGGTTTTAGATTGGCGAACGTTTCATTGAAATTTCATGAATTCCTAAATGCTTAAAAATAAATACTTGTAAAATTAAATAATTGTAGCGTGTAAAAATATAACAAACTCACGTATTTGGTAAATCGAGTTGATATTACTAAAAGAAAGCAAAACAGATGTTATAACAATTCAAAGAGATTTAGCGTTTGTTTACAGTTTAGTAAATACCAATGCTCTAGCATTTCCCAGTGAAAATACATAGAACGAACTTGGTGGTCAAGTGATATGACCTTCCCAACACAGACTATATTTCAGTATCGTCAGAGTTCGAAGGTGGTTTGTTGGCCGCCATTCTACGAATCTATCAAAACCTTGAATTTTGCACGTCCATCTGTACAGGGAGAACGTAGCGGTTTATTAAACGGAAACGGGCCATTCGAGGTATCTAATGTGCACTCTTTGATAACGTTTAACCATTATAAACTATCCATAAGAAAAATGTCAAATAAACAATGTTAAATGTCACCAGCTTAACATTGCCTTTACTATTTGAATGATTTCAACATCCCCAAAACCAACAGAAAACCCATGTTTTTACAGGTTATTATAAAACCAATTCAATAAATATAAGCATTTATTCACGTTATTGTTTTTAAAACACTCAAATACCTACAATGTTATTTGATTCATGTCTTCATCGAAGATGTGAGATTAAAAAACTGATAAGCAGGGCAAAATTAAAGTAATTTTGAGTGATTGATGAAGTTGAATGATCAAATGAAAAACAATGTCTCTTGCTTCATATAATGCTATCGTGTTTAACAGACATGTAATTACATGTGATACCTATATTTAAACATCCAAACTAATGAAAATTTTCAAAATTAAAACCATCAATAAAACGTTGATTCATCAGCAAGGATTATATTATTAAATACTTTTTTGAGATTCATGTGCTCCTGTGTGAATAACTTAGTAAACGTGATTCGTATGATCCAGTTTCTCAGGATAATACAAAACCTGCTAGACACATACACTAAACATAATAGTTGTCAAATAGTTATTTACGACATGAGTATCATAAGATATCTTATTACAATACGAAATTGGAGAATTATCAAACAAGACTCTTTAGCCGAAATTGTTAACCAATTGAATATTGTAATATAATGTTACCATTTGAATATCATTGAAACTAAGACGCAATTTGTCAAAATTCATGTGAGCTATAATTTTTCTTTAAATTTTACTCCTTATCCTGAGAAAGATGTGTGACAGTACTTATGTTAACAGTTCTACTGCCATGGGTTTAATTAATTAGTTTTCAGTACGCAAATTATTGTTTTTGGTTTTAAAGAAGCATGGATATACAGAGTATCGGGGAACGAAACGTCGAAAGTTTGAAAATAGCTGTTTAAACAATTTTAATCATACTTTGTCTAATAAACTACATAGATATTTTGAATGGCTGAGCTGCAATAAACACGCAAATTTTGGTTTGAAAATATGAATTCTACGCAAAACTTTGCATTCTAGAATCATGTAAACAGACCAGAAACATGTAACATGTTTATTATTAACAATATAAATTAATATATTAGTTCAGAAAAAAATTAACCGAGAAATAAAAAAGCAGTCGAACTGTGAAAATTGGGTGCTTTTTTATTTCTAGGTTAATTTTTCTTTCTGATCAAATGTATTCATTTATTTTGTTAATCATAAGCAATTTAGATATTAATGAAGTGTTTATATGCTTCTACAACGCAAATAGTTGCCTAGAAAACATATATCCAAACCAACTTTTCAATGTTTATTGCGGCTTAGCCATTTGGAATATCCGTGTAGTTTATTAGACAAAATAAGCTTAAAATTGTCTTAACAGCTATTTTTCGAAGATTCGACATTTCTTCCCCGAATATCCTGTATATAAAAGGCTTGATTTCTGTTGGTACGCGACGGAACGGCGTTCCGGTTCTTTGGAAATAATTATGAAATTATATTATATATAAATAGCTATTGCTATAATATTAATAATTAATTTGAGGCGCGTTTCGGGGCCTAAGATTTTAAAAATAAAGGATATATGTATCATAATAACTCTTATGACGACACTGTTCTCAGCTACGTCAAGTTTTAATTTAGAGAATCAAAGTGAATGGTCTAAGTTTACTCACCTAAATAAAGTTTATCTTACTATACATACTATTTAGAAAGTGTTTTATGTTCAAAACAAGTGTTGCCTTAACAGCATATATTTTCACGTATTATTCGTAATTGCTATGCAATATTCAATACGGACTATGTGAACCTGCAAAAAAGAAACAAAAAAGAAAAAAAAGACCTACTGCAGCAGAAAATGTTTTCTACTCGTCGGGATTCGAACTCGGGTCTTTAAAGTTATCTCACCTGACACGGTTCCCCCTCACCACCAGGTACACGACAAGACTACGTCCTTTCCGATGCGAAAAGAAAGTGAAGCATTTGCAGTTTTCAAAAAAACGGGTGTTCAATTTATCTTAATACAAGATCTATTTTTAAAAAGAGATTTCATTAAATAAAAATCTCTAGCGTTCATATTGTTTTTCGACAATGTTATAAAGATCAGTCGGGGCTAATTTTATACAGTAGAAAATTGGGGTTAATGTATTACACTTTAAGAGTTGTTATTTATTTATGTCCAAAATTAACAAGAAAATGACAAATGATAGGAAATATATTCTATTATAATGACCATATAGCAAACACTCAGAATGTAACAATATTTGGGAGGAAAAAAATCAAAACTAAAATGCCTAATTTTTCCAGTCAAAAACTTTACCACCGTGATATAAATCTTTTGATGTTTCTTCGTTATTTTTTATACACGATATTTTTGAAAATAGGTTATCATTAAGAAAGAATTAATATTCTTTTCTGCGTTAAAATAATGCAATAATATTAATCGTGTCATGATATATACAGCCTCAAATTTGTGGGGCTAATATGATTCAACTTAAGAGGCGAATGTAATACGGGTGTCGGGGCTATTTCGATACACTAAAAATTAACACGCAGACAACTGGAAGGGATTTTTTTGTGGTTAATATTACATCAAAGGCGCTAAAATTCCGATTTGATGTAGATAAACTATCCAAGTGTTTATCTGAGAAAGAAAGAGCAGGCGACAATTCATATAGATTTCCTCGTTTTCCTCCCTACCCAGTACATGGTGATTCACTTATGATTATCAATTGGCGGAAGCTTCTGCTGTTTCAGTGCAGTTACTGATTTTTCACTGGAATCACAAGGAACCAGACCTACAATAGGAGCTAACACCATCCCTTCAACTCCAGATATCAACTGTTCTCATCCAGTATTTTTGAGATAATACTGTTGGGAAAAAAATTTAAAAAACAGTAGCCCTCCAAAGAATAGGGAAGCGGTTAGACCCAATAGCAGCAATCATTACTAGTGAAGAGTGGATCATTACTAGGAAAGAGTGGAGTGTTTCATTTACATTAATTTAATATCTATTTTTAAAAAGAGATTTCATGAAACAAAAATCTCTAGCGTTAATATTGGTTTTCGACAATGTTAATAGGTATTTGTTTGCAATTTTCAAAAATTCAGATCGTTCGCCCAAAATTGAACGTACGCCACCTTTAAACATCTTGTGCTTCGAGGAATAGATTTACAGAAAAATTGGAGCTCTTTTTGAGAAAATTATGTAAATATGATGGGGTTTGGTGTAAAGTACCTTCAAAATTAAAAGATTCGTTTCAAATTCGGAGATTCGTAATATTAGCCAGATCGTTCAAGGAATATCCATTTTGGTGAAAATCGTGTTTACTTTAGGCTCTAGAATTACTCACACGAAGACGGATTCACAAAGAGGTTTTTTGGAAAATCACTTTTTCGGGTTCAAAAAACAAGCGTTTTGACAGCCTTGTGTATAGAAAATAAAAGAACAATACCAACAATCCACTTTTTTCGAACTAGCTACTTACAAAACGTGTTTTCTGTGAAAATTTCGACACTTCCTCCTACAGCATTACGTAACTCTCTTTACACGTGGAGGTAAAAATATTCCAGCGTTACTGGGATTTGAACTCGGATACCTGTAGTCTGTAGGTCTAGCTCGACCGCACTGTGCTATCACAGATATTTCTCAATGCGCTGTCCAAGCACACTTATTACGAAAAGAATAGTTACGTGATATTCATTGCACTTAGATTTTTTATTAGAGGAATGTTCTACATGTGTCAAAGGTATCAAATTCGCAATAAAAATTCAAACGATTACAATCCACGCAACTACATAGCTCAGTTTACTAAGAAATATTTTCAACCAGAAGCCGTGGTCTTTAGAACCGTCTGTGGAAGTCGTTCCCGGTCTTATCTTTCGGCGACTATGACCAAGGTTGAATTACGTTATAGATGAAAGTTGCGATAACTCTAGAGCTCAACACGGGCGCACATGCAGACGTTCTGAAGCCAGAATCGCAATAGGGGCATATTTATACGTGATTTTTTTAAACATTAACACTCT
Source organism: Teleogryllus occipitalis (assembly GCA_011170035.1). Classification (NCBI taxonomy): domain Eukaryota; kingdom Metazoa; phylum Arthropoda; class Insecta; order Orthoptera; family Gryllidae; genus Teleogryllus; species Teleogryllus occipitalis. The sequence goes on along the minus strand of BLKR01001915.1, from coordinate 74,677 downwards.
AAAATAAGTAGTGGCGCCTCAAAAACACATGTTTTATGTGATATTTATAATGGATACGAATGATTATAACTATACAATTAACCGCAAAATTGTTTCTACCCGCAAAAATTATTCGTCCGCGATGAGATTCGATCTTACGTGCCTAATCTTCTCCAACAGTGCGCTTACCTGCTATATCACAGAAGCTCTTATAACTTTTGTCTCTCACAAAGATGATTTTAAACTGTCATGTATCACAGATTTGACTAAAAAAGAACGTGCGGCGTTTAGATGCTTGTGTTAACTACAGACGGACAAATAGACGCCAACATGAGATCTACACCATTCTCTTAAACGGTCTTGAGATTATGAAAAAAAAAAAAAAAGAATTAAAACCGATGAACTCGCATTTGAGAAAATTTTGAAAATATCTCTGGGGCTTTATGTAAAGTACCTCCCAAAATTAAAATATCGGTTGCGAATTAATGGGACCGTGATATCAACAAGATCGATTAGGTATTATCAATTTTGGACAAAATCGGTTGAACAATTTAACCCCTAGTGTTTTTCGCAGGCGGAAGACTGATAGACAAACGTTTTGCCGTCATTCAATTTTTCGGGAACAACGATCCACAAATCATGAATTCTGGCTACACAACGCGTTAAAGGATTTCCCCCTAAATTTATCAAATACATTTATTCACTTTTTCATTACCAGAATGAGACTTTTTTCTGCCGAAAATTCGCCGTATTCTGGTGCACGATTAGAATACCTTTTCTTCTTACGACAGTAAGTGCGAGAAAGTAAAAATCAGTAAAGACATTAAATGCTTTTTTCTACCCCCATATCCGTATTCCTAAAGGCCTAATTAAATAGCCTGTCCAACATAAAATGTATTAACATCTATGTTATTTTTCCTAGTTTACCAATCCCCGTAAAATCCCACACCACTAACACCTGGCTGTAGAGTCCCAACTGGGAGAGGCAGCTGAAGAGAGAGCATCAACCTCAGAAGCGTCGGCAATGAGCGCAACAGTGGATGCTGTGGGCAGCAACAATGGACGCTGCCAACAATGGACACATATTCGCTTATCAATTCCTGTTAAAATTGTTTTGTTTTTCAGTTAGCATTGCTGTGATTAAATGTTCTTATAAGTCTTGTTTATGGACCACTAATTCGTGTTTCGAATACATAAAATTAATTTTGCCCGATCTCAAGATATTCTAAAATCATTCTTAAATATTATATTTTCTTTTAAATGATGACCTACAAGTACAACCAAACAAATTTTAATTAGTGTCTTCATAAATAATTAAGAAATTAAACAGTTATAGATGCCCCGGAAAGCAGTAAGCCCGCTAAAACATTTCATTTTCACTGCGAACTCTATTTCAAAATCTGTTTTAATTTGCTACTTTAGTTATTGAAAAAGGTAAAATAATTTGGAAAGTAAATGAATGAATATTATTATAAATACGTATTACCTAATGCATGTCTGCGTATATATATATATATATATATATATATATATATATATATATATATATATATATATATATATATACACGAGGTAGGGTCAAAAAGTTCCCGGAATGGTCGCTTACAGTCAAGTATTTGTTAGCTGAAAGGGAAATTTTTGTTTGTGAGGTTGGCATAACTGGTAGTGAATGTGCTTTTGAGGTTAGCAGGCAGTTGTAGTTGGTTCCGTGCGTTCGGTGTTTAATATTGTAGATCGTAGTTTCTTTCTTTCGTCGGATTGTGCAATGTCGTCATTAGAGCAGCGTGGCAATATTAAATTCTGTGTGTTGCTGGAGAAATCACCCTCGGAGACTCTTGAGATGCTAAAAAAAGCATACGGAAATTCTGCGATGAAGAAAACAGCAGTTTACGAGTGGCATAAGCGTTTTCGCGACGGTCGCACAACAATTGAAGATGATGTTCGGACTGGGCGGCCTTCCACTTCCACTACAGACGACAATGTTGAGCGCGTTCGACAAATTGTGCGTGCGGACAGGCGAACAACCATCAATACTATTGCCTCTGAAGTTGGTATTTCACATGGGAGTGTTCACAGCATTCTTCATAATGACTTGAACATGCATCGTGTTTGCTTGCACATTGTTCCAAAAATGTTATCCCCTGAGCAAAAGGAAATGAGAGTTACCATGTCCAGGGACTTGATTGAAATGGCTGATGCAGATGACAGCTTCCTGCGCAAAAGTGTTACAGGTGATGAGACATGGTGCTTTCTTTACGACCCTCAGACAAAACGGCAGTCCGCTGAATGGACGTCAAAAACTTCACCAAGAAAACAAAAATTTCGCTTGGACAGAAGCCGGGGTAAGGTGATGTTGGAGGTGTTTTTTGATTACCGTGGAGTGATTCATTATGAATTTATTCCTGAAGGGAGAAAAGTAAATAAAGAATTGTACACAGAGATCTTAAAACGGCTACGAGATGCAATTCGACGAAAACGACCTGAAAAATGGGCAGAGAATGACTGGTGTTTGTTGCACGACAATGCCCCAGCACATCGATCCCTAATGGTGAAACAATACCTTGCCAAGAATAATGTTACCACTCTGGAACATCCTCCATATTCTCCCGATCTCGCATCACCAGATTTCTACCTGTTTCCAAGGTTAAAAATGGCATTGAAGGGACATCGTTTTGCTGATTCGTCAGAGGTGATTGAAAATGCGACGGAGCGGCTGAAGGAACTTTCAAAAAACGGCTTTCAAGAGTGTTTCCAACAATTATATGAACGGTGGAATAAATGTGTAGATGCAGGAGGAGAGTATTTTGAAGGGAAATAATGTAAGAATGTTATAAATATTTTTAATAAATTTTTAATAACCAATTCCGGGTACTTTTTGACCCTACTTCGTATATACACACACATATATATATATATATATATATATATATATATATATATATATATATATACACACACACACACACACACACACACTTCTCGACTTTAAACTTGAGTACAACATTTTCTTGAACGTAGAGATATTCTAACGTTAATGTTAAGTAAATAAAGGCCGGTATTACACTGTAAAATATTTTTGTCAAAGGTATTTTATAAAAGAAATATGACAGTGTAATAGTCAATATTTTATAAAAGATTTCTTTTATAAAATTTCTTGGATAAAATGTAGTCTCCGGCTTCCAAGTTTTATCATATTTGGTAACATGGCGTCCGATATAGGGGTATTGCTTCAACCAAAGTCATAATTGCTGAGTGCGAGTAATTAGAATGTTTATATAATACTGTCCATCCGAACTACAAAAGTAAAACCAAACGAATTAACGTTTGTAGGACACATTTTCCCGGGAAGTGGAAAATATGGTGTTTGGAAAATACCCAGTTCAGGAAGATAATTTTTTTAAACTTCCCTATCAGAGGACTGAATTTCGAAACAAGGAAGAACGACAAAGAAAATTGAATGTTTCCTCATCCATCCTCAAATAATTCTTCATTTCGAAGGTCTTTAATCAATGCTTCACAATGTGCGACCCATAACCTCACCATGGCGTTGTTCTCACCCTCAAACGTTTTCTTATTTACCATTTGCTACATTAGCATTAAACATAGATTAGTTATAATAAAACATAAAGTAGCAAAACCCAACTATTTGTGCATAATTGATTGTAAATCGCGAGCAAACCTACATGATATTTGGACGAAATGTAATACGCTCATCAAATTTCTCAAAGTTTTCTCATCAAAGTTCAAAGACTGCCACAAAGTTCTTTATCAAAGATATGTCATATAACTTTTATAGTGTAATACCGGCCAATGCCGCCGTATGTTATATCTTTCCCATTCATGTCGCCAACAATGAACTTCTCAGAAACACATCTCAAATATCCATAGTTGAATATTATAACAACAAAATATTAAATTTTGTAATAAATGTTCCTTCAAAATTCCGGTATTTTCTGTTTTTCTTTCATGTTATATTTAAATACTATTATTATGAGAGAAAACCTCATTGAGATAATTTCAATTAAATCAATGCAACTCGAAGAGCAAACGCTCGTGCGATTTGAAGAATAAACGCTAGTTTCTTTCTGTACTCAGAATTCGTCTTGTATATGGATTAGGGCACGGGGATACCAAAATTTAAGAAAACGTTCACAGAATACATTTCTCCCTACAGTACATTACACACAATTTTTAACTGTTTTTGACATTAAATGAAAAATACAGCGTCGTAATAGCGCCTTGTCCGTCCCGACAATCATCAGAATTCAAAAGAAATTCAGAATGACAGCTCGTCAAACGAAGCGGGGGAAATTCAAATTTGCTATTTCAAAAATTGTAAAATTATCTAAAGTACTTATATTTTTAAACAATTGTACGTGATCTTTTTTAAAGGACTGATTATTTGAAAGGAATATTTGAAGATCTGTTTTTGATGAACACATTTCATTAAGGAAACAAACTATCTTCAATACTTAAGTTGTAGGAAAACGCCGAAAAAAATTGTTTTGTTGCATTTTTGGAAAAATTCAGTATATGAACGAAAATCATCTCCGCCATCGTCTTATAGCGTCCATTAGGCTATCCGGCAATAAAATTTAACCAGAAAAGTTCATGCCATTTTTTTTTTAATTTTTGAAAATGTTTCAGGGACTTCTTGTAGAGTACCATCCAAAAATAAAATATTGATTTGAAATTCAGGAGGGCTCGACATCAGCCAAATCGCTTGCGGAATATCAACTTTGGAGAAAATTGCCTGAACAGTTTAGCCGCTAGCATTGTTCACAGAAGAAAATACGTTTTACCCTTAATCGTTTTTTGTTTTTTTTTGTATTTACTACCCACCAAACCTGGCTTCTGGCTAGACCACATGTTAAAGGGATTTTATTCTATATTTATCAACTGAATTTATCCACTTTTTTTTGACACCAGGGCCCGTAAATTACAGTTTTTTGTGTCGAAAATTAGCCGATTTCCTCCGTAGAATTACGTAACTTTTTACTTTCTCGTATACGCACATACATACGGAGTAATATACGTAGTATAGAGAAAGTTATGTAATGCTCCACGAAAAAAACGGCGAATTTTCGGCAGAAAAAATGTATTGCCGGGCCCTGACAACAAAGGAGTGGATAAATCCAGTTACTAAATTAAGAGAAAAAATCTCTAACAAGTGATGTAACCATAATTCCTGTTTTGTGGGTCTCTGATGCCAAAACACCAATTGAAAGCCAAACGTCAGTCTGTCTGCGTCTGTCCGTCTCTCCGTCCATCTGTGAACACTACTAGCGCCTAAACAAATCGTACGATCTTTTCCAAATTGAAGAATCCCTTGTCGATGTGATTCTAGTTGAAACTTTGAGATTTTAAAAATCATTCTTTAAAATTTGAGGGTACATTACATGAAGCCGTCGGTCATTTTCAAAAGTTTCTCAAAAACGACCCCAAATTTTTTCTTTAAATTTCTTCTAAGAATAGAGTAAAATACACTTATAAAGGCGACATAGGTCCTATGTCCACTGTAAACTCTGAATTTTCGAAAATTGGAAAAGTTTGAATTTTTTCGGTGTTTTCCTACAACTCTAAAATTGAACACAGATTTTTCTTTCAAATGAAATTTGTTGTCCATAAATAATTCTTTCAATAAGGTCATATAATTTTTTTTTGAAAATTACAGACAGACAGACGAACAGACACAAGAACAGACACATCAACAGACACACGAACAAACAGGCTTTTCGTCGTCGTTCGATTTTTCTGTATCAACGACCCACAAAACATTAGTTTCTGGCAACACTGGAGTTAAAGGATTTTTTTCTACATTTCACAACATTAGTTAACACTTTTTACGTTACCAGGACCCGGCATTAACAGTTTCCCCATAGATTCTAACAATAATATTCGAATGTTGTTGAAATAATGCCTTTATTACGATGTTTCTATAGATTTGTTAAGAATTCCAAGTAAAGAACAGAAGATTCCTTTCGTATTGTATTTCATTTCATATTGTTAATAAATCTCTTTTTAATATTTACTGAATATTTCACCTTTGGAATTGATTGAAAATTTTCGTTGAATAGAAACAATGAAAAACAATTTTTTCTTCCTTTCTGGTAATTATGTAGTAAGAAGAAAAAGTATTGTAATCATGCGCCGGGAGACGGGGATTTTTCAACAAAAACCTCTAAATTCCGATCACTGGTCACGACAAAAGTAGATAAATTTTATTCTTGTATATAGTGAATTACTTCAATACGTTTGTAGACAGAATCCATGTTTTGTGGGTCCTTGTTACTAAAAAAACTATTTACGACAAAACGTCTGTTTGTCCGTCTGTAGTTAACACAAGCATCTAAACGCCGCACGTTCTTTTTTAGTCAAATCTGTGATACATGACAGTTTAAAATCATCTTTGTGAGAGACAAAAGTTATAAGAGCTTCTGTGGTATAGCAGGTAAGCCCTCTGTTGGAGAAGATTAGGCACGTAAGATCGAATCTCATTCCCGACGAATAATTTTTGCGGGTAGAAACAATTTTGCGGTTAATTGTATAGTTATAATCATTCGTATCCATTATAAATATCACATAAAACATGTGTTTTTGAGGCGCCACTACTTATTTTAGTGTGTTAATGTTTTAAAAAATCACGTATAAATATGCCCCTATTGCGATTCTGGCTTCAGAACGTCTGCATGTGCGCCCGTGTTGAGCTCTAGAGTTATCGCAACTTTCATCTGTGACGTAATTCAACCTTCGCCATAGTCGCCGAAAGATAAGACCGGGAACGACTTCCACAGACGGTTCTAAAGACCACGGCTTCTGGTTGAAAATATTTCTTAGTAAACTGAGCTATGTAGTTGCGTGGATTGTAATCGTTTGAATTTTTATTGCGAATTTGATACCTTTGACACATGTAGAACATTCCTCTAATAAAAAATCTAAGTGCAATGAATATCACGTAACTATTCTTTTCGTAATAAGTGTGCTTGGACAGCGCATTGAGAAATATCTGTGATAGCACAGTGCGGTCGAGCTAGACCTACAGACTACAGGTATCCGAGTTCAAATCCCAGTAACGCTGGAATATTTTTACCTCCACGTGTAAAGAGAGTTACGTAATGCTGTAGGAGGAAGTGTCGAAATTTTCACAGAAAACACGTTTTGTAAGTAGCTAGTTCGAAAAAAGTGGATTGTTGGTATTGTTCTTTTATTTTCTATACACAAGGCTGTCAAAACGCTTGTTTTTTGAACCCGAAAAAGTGATTTTCCAAAAAACCTCTTTGTGAATCCGTTTTCGTGTGAGTAATTCTAGAGCCTAAAGTAAACACGATTTTCACCAAAATGGATATTCCTTGAACGATCTGGCTAATATTACGAATCTTCGAATTTGAAACGAATCTTTTAATTTTGAAGGTACTTTACACCAAACCCCATCATATTTACATAATTTTCTCAAAAAGAGCTCCAATTTTTCTGTAAATCTATTCCTCGAAGCACAAGATGTTTAAAGGTGGCGTACGTTCAATTTTGGGCGAACGATCTGAATTTTTGAAAATTGCAAACAAATACCTATTAACATTGTCGAAAACCAATATTAACGCTAGAGATTTTTGTTTCATGAAATCTCTTTTTAAAAATAGATATTAAATTAATGTAAATGAAACACTCCACTCTTTCCTAGTAATGATCCACTCTTCACTAGTAATGATTGCTGCTATTGGGTCTAACCGCTTCCTTATTCTTTGGAGGGCTACTGTTTTTTAAATTTTTTTCCAACAGTATTATCTCAAAAGTACTGGATGAGAACAGTTGATATCTGGAGTTGAAGGGATGGTGTTAGCTCCTATTGTAGGCCTGGTTCCTTGTGATTCCAGTGAAAAATCAGTAACTGCACTGAAACAGCAGAAGCTTCCGCCAATTGATAATCATAAGTGAATCACCATGTACTGAGTAGGGAGGAAAACGAGGAAATCTATATGAATTGTCGCCTGCTCTTTCTTTCTCAGATAAACACTTGGATAGTTTATCTACATCAAATCGGAATTTTAGCGCCTTTGATGTAATATTAACCACAAAAAAATCCCTTCCAGTTGTCTGCGTGTTAATTTTTAGTGTATCGAAATAGCCCCGACACCCGTATTACATTCGCCTCTTAAGTTGAATCATATTAGCCCCACAAATTTGAGGCTGTATATATCATGACACGATTAATATTATTGCATTATTTTAACGCAGAAAAGAATATTAATTCTTTCTTAATGATAACCTATTTTCAAAAATATCTTGTATAAAAAATAACGAAGAAACATCAAAAGATTTATATCACGGTGGTAAAGTTTTTGACTGGAAAAATTAGGCATTTTAGTTTTGATTTTTTTCCTCCCAAATATTGTTACATTCTGAGTGTTTGCTATATGGTAATTATAATAGAATATATTTCCTATCATTTGTCATTTTCTTGTTAATTTTGGACATAAATAAATAACAACTCTTAAAGTGTAATACATTAACCCCAATTTTCTACTGTATAAAATTAGCCCCGACTGATCTTTATAACATTGTCGAAAAACAATATGAACGCTAGAGATTTTTATTTAATGAAATCTCTTTTTAAAAATAGATCTTGTATTAAGATAAATTGAACACCCGTTTGTTTTTGAAAACTGCAAATGCTTCACTTTCTTTTCGCATCGGAAAGGACGTAGTCTTGTCGTGTACCTGGTGGTGAGGGGGAACCGTGTCAGGTGAGTTAACTTTAAAGACCCGAGTTCGAATCCCGACGAGTAGAAAACATTTTCTGCTGCAGTAGGTCTTTTTTTTCTTTTTTGTTTCTTTTTTGCAGGTTCACATAGTCCGTATTGAATATTGCATAGCAATTACGAATAATACGTGAAAATATATGCTGTTGAGACAACACTTGTTTTGAACATAAAACACTTTCTAAATAGTATGTATATTAAGATAAACTTTATTTAGGTGAGTAAACTTAGACCATTCACTTCGATTCTCTAAATTAAAACTTCTGAGAACAGTGTCGTCATAAGAGTTATTATGATACATGTATCCTTTATTTTTAAAATGTTAGGCCCCGAAACGCGCCTCAAATTAATTATTAATATTATAGCAATAGCTATTTATATATAATATAATTTCATAATTATTTCCAAAGAACCGGAACGCCGTTCCGTCGCGTACCAACAGAAATCAAGCCTTTTATATACAGGATATTCGGGGAAGAAATGTCGAATCTTCGAAAAATAGCTGTTAACAAAATTTTAAGCTTATTTTGTCTAATAAACTACACGGATATTCCAAATGGCTAAGCCGCAATAAACATTGAAAAGTTGGTTTGGATATATGTTTTCTAGGCAACTATTTGCGTTGTGGAAGCATATAAACACTTCATTAATATCTAAATTGTTTATGATTAACAAAATAAATGAATACATTTGATCAGAAAGAAAAATTAACCTAGAAATAAAAAAGCACCCAATTTTCACAGTTCGACTGCTTTTTTATTTCTCGGTTAATTTTTTTCTGAACTAATATATTAATTTATATTGTTAATAATAAACATGTTACATGTTTCTGGTCTGTTTACATGATTCTAGAATGCAAAGTTTTGCGTAGAAATCATATTTTCAAACCAACATTTGCGTATTTATTGCAGCTCAGCCATTCAAAATATCTATGTAGTTTATTAGACAAAGTATGATTAAAATTGTTTAAACAGCTTTTTTCAAACTTTCGACGTTTCCTTCCCCGATACTCTATATATCCATGCTTCTTTAAAACTAAAAACAATAATTTGCGTACTGAAAACTAATTAATTAAACCCATGGCAGTAGAGCTGTTAACATAAGTACTGTCACACATCTTTCTCAGGATAAGGAGTAAAATTTAAAGAAAAATTATAGCTCACATGAATTTTGACAAATTGCGTCTTAGTTTCAATGATATTCAAATGGTAACATTATATTACAATATTCAATTGGTTAACAATTTCGGCTAAAGAGTCTTGTTTGATAATTCTCCAATTTCGTATTGTAATAAGATATCTTATGATACTCATGTCGTAAATAACTATTTGACAACTATTATGTTTAGTGTATGTGTCTAGCAGGTTTTGTATTATCCTGAGAAACTGGATCATACGAATCACGTTTACTACGTTATTCACACAGGAGCACATGAATCTCAAAAAAGTATTTAATAATATAATCCTTGCTGATGAATCAACGTTTTATTGATGATTTTAATTTTGAAAATTTTCATTAGTTTGGATGTTTAAATATAGGTATCACATGTAATTACATGTCTGTTAAACACGATAGCATTATATGAAACAAGAGACATTGTTTTTCATTTGATCATTCAACTTCATCAATCACTCAAAATTACTTTAATTTTGCCCTGCTTATCAGTTTTTTAATCTCACATCTTCGATGAAGACATGAATCAAATAACATTGTAGGTATTTGAGTGTTTTAAAAACAATAACGTGAATAAATGCTTATATTTATTGAATTGGTTTTATAATAACCTGTAAAAACATGGGTTTTCTGTTGGTTTTGGGGATGTTGAAATCATTCAAATAGTAAAGGCAATGTTAAGCTGGTGACCTTTAACATTGTTTATTTGACATTTTTCTTATGGATAGTTTATAATGGTTAAACGTTTTCAAAGAGTGCACATTAGATACCTCGAATGGCCCGTTTCCGTTTAATAAACCGCGACGTTCTCCCTGTACAGATGGACGTGCAAAATTCAAGGTTTTGATAGATTCGTAGAATGGCGGCCAACAAACCACCTTCGAACTCTGACGATACTGAAATATAGTCTGTGTTGGGAAGGTCATATCACTTGACCACCAAGTTCGTTCTATGTATTTTCACTGGGAAATGCTAGAGCATTGATATTTACTAAACTGTAAACAAACGCTAAATCTCTTTGAATTGTTATAACATCTGTTTTGCTTTCTTTTAGTAATATCAACTCGTTTTACCAAATACGTGAGTTTGTTATATTTTTACACGCTACAATTATTTAATTTTACAAGTATTTATTTTTAAGCATTTAGGAATTCATGAAATTTCAATGAAACGTTCGCCAATCTAAAACCCTTTTAAATGTATATTAAATATATTAATGTTTTTTAAAAATATGTATTAACAATGCGTAGATTTAGCACATAAAGCTCTGATTTGAATATTATACAATGAAATCATCAAATTAACAGTTTTAGAAAGGAATGATAAATTGAATTGAAAACATTAACTTAAAGTTTTTATACGTTTATTTAGAAATTTCTATATTTGTGTAAATATTGCGATGTGTGATTCTACTCATGTGATCTTTCAAAACACAAAATTGAATATTTCTGTATTTGAAAACCTTAACACTACATTCATCCAATCCAGTGCAGTTTATAGCAAACAGCTAAGCAATATGTTTCCCTATTTTTTAATGGTAATGGGTAAACAAGAGGAACAACTAGTTTCTGACTCTCGGTGTTAACAGGGGACTTAAAAAAAATAATAATACATTTATTCGGTTGCTCAACATCCCTTTGATAGAAAAACAGAAACAATTGTTTGGGCGTAATGCACCTTGAAAAATATTTTTTTTATAATCAATTTCTTTCCTATTTGATAAATATATCGACTTGCAAATTGTAGGGCTTAAAAGAGAATATAAAAACCAAATAAAAGTTATGCTCATACTCGCCGAAAATTACGAATTTAGCATAATTAAATTGGCCACAGAATTTGTTTACAAGCAAGTGCATTTTAAGCGTATGTGGCAGGCAAAAGCGCGGCATTGGAGAACTGTTTTTTCAGTATGCCCATCCCACGCTATTCTGCTAGCGCGAATGAATTAAGCGCAAACCAATGGGGTCTACTAAGATGTTAATTTCTTATAAACAATTACATATATCTCGAGAACGAGATATAATAGCACCGAACGGATTCCGGAATTTTGCATCACATTTAAGCGCCATTCAGATTAGACAAAATTTAAAAAAATTGCAACAATTGCAAATTTATAAACAATTTCCAAATTTTGCAAATCTAAAGGGGGGAGAGTCTCCCGATGTTCCAGAACCAAAAACAGCGAATTAACAATTTTGCAACAATTTATAATTGTATAAACAAATTCGAAATATGCGTTAGAACGGCCGGGAAGGCTCCGCAAATTGTGCCTGAAATGAATATCTCAAAATAGCATTTTGTCAGGAGTTACAAATCGATTACTAAAAGTTAGAATAATTGTTGCTAAAATGATAAATATTTACTGGTCTATAGACAATCATTCTGGACGGAAAACCCCGCTTAGAAATATTTTTTTCGTCGTGGCGTACGCGCAGGCAAACTATCCTCCTTCGGCAGGGAAATATGACGATATTTCCGTCTCGTACGTAAACGAACTAGCCCCCTCCCCCTGAGACAGCGTTCTTTCTGCCCCTTGGGATATTGCACCAATCACAGACAACTGTGGTTCTACCTGCTAGCGATTGGTCAACGCGTCCCTCCCCCTGCCCTCCCCCAGGCCGAGGGGTGTCCAAGTTTGTCGGCGCGGTGTGGAAGATAGAATTTTGAACGACATTTTTTCTGAGGGAGAGGGTACATTGCACCTTACGTGCGTTCACAAAACTGCAGAAGTTTGCTATCGCTCTTCCTTTGAGACAGCGGCAGCGGCAGCGTAGGTCGTCTGTGAGAGGTGCGAGCGTGTACGCTGCGAAGGAGCCGGCAGTTATTGTCGTGACTAGCGAAACATGTAGTCTGTCTCAGGGCAGGCGGTACTACGCACGGCGAAACATTAGATAGTATGTTGCAGTGTGGTAGCCGTTCTAAATATCTCCCCTAGCAGTGGGGTCTATTTAGTTAGTTAATTGTATACAGTGCATTGGTTATTTGTGACTACGGTCTAAATTGTAAATAAACCTGCTGTTATTACAACCCACTCTCGTCTGTGTACTGATTACACCCGTATGACGCCACACTACACATCGAACCGCATCACGAGCCGACACGTGCCGCGCAAAACTCTCACGTCGTACGGACGAGGCCAAGAATGAGAAGCAAGAGTTTTGTCCGAGGTCCAGCTTTCTGGCCCGGCTGACGGAACTGCGTCATCTAGCCGTTTCCACAGCCAATATCGACGAGGTCTACAAGTCGGCCCCCGTGGCCATCCACTTCACCGCCGCTCCGCTGGGGTGCCTCCCGCAGCCCTGGTCGAGCACAGGTTTTCCCCTTCCAAATGTACCCTCTTTGCCTTCGTTCAGCAAGGCGTCCCTTCAGCAAGCGCTGACCGCTGTCGCAACCTACTTCCTTGTGCGTTTCATGAACATGAAATGCACGTAACTAGTAGTTTGTATAAGGCTTCTGTTATGATGCCAACTGTTTATTGGTGACATACCAGTGAGCGTTTCAAATTATTCTGAGAAATTTGTTTTGTATTATTTGAAGTTTCCTTTGGTTGGTTTTTGCGGCATTTAACCAGATTGGGCAGGCGTATAGTAGCAAGGGTCTTATTATAGTTTTGTATATTTGTAATGCTGAATTGTATGATAATGGGCTGGATCTGTGTATTAATGGCTTTAATTGTATTAATTTGATTCTGGCTTGAGTGATTTTGGCATCTATATGCTGCATCCAATTGAGTTTTGTGTCCATGTTCAGTCCTATGTATTTGATTGGTTTATTGAGAGGGAGCCAGTTGCTGAATGTGTTGTTCAGCATTAGTGGTCGCGGGGGTGAGTGTGAAGATCTTGGCGGCCGTTCTGGTTGGATTGAGTTGGATTTTATATTTTGAAGTCCAGCTGTTTATTAGGTTAAGGTACAATTGAACTTTGTTGCTGCAATCAGTAAGTGAAAGTAAAAGACCGGAAATATAGAAGGCTGTATCATCAGCAAATTGTGCAATGTGGACGTCGTTTAGTTTGGAAATGTCTGCAACGTATAAATTAAATAAAGTAGATGATAGGGGTGATCCTTGAGGTAGTCCTACTAAGTTTGGCCTTGGGTTGGAATGGTGGTTGGTTACATTTACAGAAAAGGTTGTTACTGATGAAACTTTGTATGATGGACTGGATATAAAGCGGTGTGCATATTCTTTTATTTTCTATATGAGACCTTCCTGCCACGTCCGATAAATGACACTGTTATGTCGATAAAAACTGCTGTGTGATATTTTTTTGTTGAAATGATGAATAAAGATGTTCAGTAACGCAAAGGAGTTGGTGTAGTGTCGAAAGTTTTTCACTGAATCCAAACTGTTCCTTCGGTATGGCTTTAGTTACCTGTAAGTGGTCTTTTAGTCTTTTGATAATTATTTTATTAAAACTTTTAGATAATGTAGGAAAAAAACTTATGGGTCTATAGCTATTTGTATCGGCGTGATTATTGTTGGTTTTGGCAATGGGGATACCTATGGCATGCTTCCAAGTTTGAGGAAAATAACCTTTTATAGGGCAGGAATTGTAAATATTAGTTATATATGCTATTGTAGGGAGAGGTAGGTTTTTCACTAAGGTATTGTTTATGTAGTTGTGTCCGGGTGCTTACCTGGAGGATATTTTTTAAATTATTTTGTTAATTTCAGCTGGATTGTTGAAATGTATGTTGTGGTGGGGGCCGTAGTATGTCTCTTTGTTGCTTTTGTGTATTGCTTTATGTTCAGGGTGTGGTTTTGAGATGTTGCTTATAAACGTTGATGAGAAGTAGGATACCAGCTCTTCGGATTTTTCAACGGATGTATGTGGTTTACCTGTTGAATTGGATTGGTGGTAATGTGCTTTTCGTTTTCAGAATTCTGTTGGTAATTGCCGTTAAGTGCGTAAGCCATTGTACACCCGTTAACTCACATATGTAATTCGTTATGCACCGGAACGTTTCCAGATATTTTCAAAACAGCTAAAATTATGCCGCTCTTCAAAAAAGGCAACAAAAATGAAATTCAAAATTATCGGCCCATTTCTCTTCTATCAGTTTTTTTCAAAAATATTAGAGAGACTTTTTTACGTACGAATGGAAACGTTTCTCAGTAAACACAACGCGCTTTCAGATTGCCAACATGGATTTAGAAAATCAAAATCAACGGAAACAGCTATATTTTCTTTTCTTAAAGATGTCGCCTCATCATTGGATCAAAACGAGGCACCTATTGGATTATTTTTAGATCTCTCAAAAGCTTTTGACGTCATTGATCATGACAATTTACTTTCAAAATTACCTTCATATGGAATCCGTGGTATTGCTCTAGATTGGTTATGTTCGTACCTTAAAAAACTATCTCAGAGAGTTGAAATACCTTACTGGAATGATTGAACATTACGTGCGCACCTTTCCGACTCTTTGCCCATTGCACGTGGAGTTCCTCAAGGATCGATTTTAGGCCCTATTCTGTTCCTACTTTACGTAAACGATATGCCCTCGACGATTCGAAACGGAAGAACGGTTCTCTTCGCAGATGACACGAACATCCTTTGCAATAAAGAAACCGTAAATAGTACTATATCAGATGTTTCCAATTGGTTCCGAAATAACAAATTAATAGTAAAGAAAATGGTTTTAATGCAGTTTTCCATTTCAAATAAACAATTCTGTGCTCCATTGAAAATGAACGGTGTACCATTGACTGATGTTAAGGCAACAAAATTTTTAGGTCTCTCAATTCAGTCAAACCTTAAATGGAACGTCCATTTAAATGAATTGAACACCAAATTAAGTTCATTATGCTACGCGTTCAGAATTCTTTCAAATTCAGTCAGCCGTCATACTGCTCGTTGTGTATATTTCGCGAATGTTCACTCCTGCCTGAGATATGGCATAATATTCTGGGGAAATACATCTTATAGCTGCCAGACTTTTAGATTACAAAAAAGAATTGTACGAATAATAACCAAATCCCACCCACGTGATTCTTGTAAGTCTCTCTTCATTAATCTAGGAATTTTACCATTACCTTGTCTCTTGATTTACGAATCAGTGGTTTTTGTCAAAAATGACTTGCTTAAGGGCGGGAATATATTTTCAAAAAAGGCCGATGTCTATTACAACACTCGACGTAGAAACCATATTCATCAGGTGACAGTAGCAACAGCTCATTACAAAAAATTCACATACAATACATGTACATTATTTTACAACACTTTGTCAGATGACATTAAACGATTAAATTCGATAGAAAAGTTTAAATCCAAAGTGAAATCGTTTCTGCTGCATAACTATTTCTATACAACTAGAGACTATATTGAGCATCACAAAGAAAGGAACATTAATTTTAACAGTGATATTTAATGTATTATTTACCATTGGACAGTATAATTCTAAATAATTTGTAACAAGTATTGTATCGCAGCTTCTGTGTCAATGACCCCTATCTTGATCAGGTTTTTCGTCCAGTTTCCCTGATCCATTGAGCAAATGCTGAGATGGCCCCTTGTTTTGCTTGTGGACATAAATGTAACTTCATTATCTGTGCACATCTTCTAGAATTCAGTGGGAAATACACTTATTCAAATTCTCGTTTCCATGTTGTCGCGGCAGGAAGTATAATTTCGAAGGAAAACATGGATAAGAGCCCAATATTTATTGCTTATTTATCCTTGAAAATAGATTTTATTACATTAGAGGGTTTTTTTCAAAATTTAAGTAGTATATGACTTAGTGTAGGGATCACAGAATTTTGAAAATGTGCACACAATTCACTTTTCCCCATAGCACGTCATACGGAGTTTTAACTGTTTTTTGACGTAAAATTAATAAATAAATAAGTGTTGTCGTTTGCATGGAATGAAGGTAATAATGCTTGGTATTGTTAGTTGTGATTGGTTATTAAATTGTTAACTACTTTTTTGATTAAATTCAGTTCTAATTTTAAGTTCGGTCCTTAGTCTGTTTGTTTTATTTTTTATTGAAATTGCATTCAATATCTCAGATGGTATTGTTAAATAAAATAAGAATACTTGTACACACACACACACACACACACACACACACACACACACGACTTTATTGACGAGTTCAAAATACATCATCAATCAGACATCACCTTAACAAAGGTTTGATTGGTTATTAAATTGTTAACTACTTTTTGATTAAATTCAGTTCTAATTTTAAGTTCGGTCCTTAGTCTGTTTGTTTTATTTTTTATTGAAATTGCATTCAATATCTCAGATGGTATTGTTAAATAAAATAAGAATACTTGTACACACACACACACACACGAGTTTATTGACGAGTTCAGACTACATCATCAATCAGACATCTCCTTAACAAAGAACAAGAATAAAATGGGGAAAAGGAACATCGTGTACTCGCTTATATACCTTTACAATAGTTCGAAAGTAATATCATAGATGGCAGTTGTGTAATATAAATGTATACATATTCCAACAGGTATGAATCAGAGCCCGGTACGTTTAGTAAGCATTAGCACTTTACATAAATATACAAACATTTTTGAACACCAGATTAGCACAATACTCTATAAGTTAATAGTACCAGTAATTTAAAATACAATATTGACAGTATTAAGGAACAATGTAAAAGTACAATAGGATCTAAACATCTAGTGTATTTATATTTAAGGCCAATATATTGTAATAAAGATATTAATGATGACAGTACAAAGATAGCAATAAGTATTTTAGCATTTTATTTGGAGCGTCGCCAATCCCTTTTTGTATATTTTATTTCAACAATTTCATTAGGATACACAGAAAAATATATGATTGTTAATAATTTAGATGGTGTGAGAGAGAATGGATACTGAGAATAGAGTAATGAGGCATGGAATGGAATTGTGAATTTAAAAGAGAGTGGAAAGTGCGGCGTTTAGTGGCGGTGAAAGGATGCTTGGAAATGGGAGAAGACTGGAGATTGAAGAGGATGTTAACGCCATTCTATATGCCATTATTCCTTACCATAATACTTAAATCGTTTTTGAACTTACGGAAAGTATTCGAATGTTTTAGACTCGCTGGTAGTTTATTCCAGGCCTGGATACCTGTAATGCAGTGGCGTGCATTCAACACCGGCAACCCCAGCACTGCTGGGGTAAACATGAAAGAGAATTTAATGAATACTGAAAATTAAAATTACGAAAATTACGAAATTACGAAAAAATAACTTGATGAAAACTATTGCACCCACTGTGTATTCTACTGCGATCTGTGCGCCAGCCCACTGCGCAGCCCGAGCTGTGTGACCTTCGCTGGGGCTCGGAGCTGCGCGCGCATCTCATTCACCGGGCCAGGGGCAGGCGGCGATCGGGGAAGAGCCGGAGCAGATCACGTACTGATTTAAATACTTATTTGTTTGAATCATGTAAATATTTAAACAATACTATTGTATAAATTAATTCAATTAAATAATAATAAATAAAATGTAAACAATAATATTAACAATAATACTATATAGTGTGGGATAGATGACGTTTCGCCCCCTCCCTTGTTTCAAGACGAGGCCTCGCGTATCTTGTGATCGCAGTACTCCTCGCCAGGGAGCAGATGGGAGCAAACAAAGCATCTCACGTTTACCTGAAGCCAGCTCTACAATTCATTATTTTAAATGGCATGTTTCGTCACAATAAATTGCCGTAGCGTTTGTCGAGAAGTTTATAACGTATGTAATGATTATGGGGCTCCTATTTCTCTCTTTTTCTGTAATGAGAGTGAACCAGAATGTTCCCTAGAGATTTTATTAATTATTATAAGGAAGGTTGTCCTGCCACACGTGATACAAACACTATATTCCCCAAATTTTCGAATAGCATACCATACCGTTAAGAGTGTCAGTGAGCATGGCAGGACTGCTTGTAAAAAGAATAAAACCTTATGGTCGAAACAGAACTAGTGAAAAAAGATTATATACTTTGGCCTATTGCTTGAGGACATATGACACATACATTCATTTTTCGAAAATACTGTGCAGTATTTTGCTAATCGTGAAAGAAGAATGGAGTTTAGTTTCCATTGTTTACCGCAACATTGGCAGGAAGCAGATTTCATTTTCTTGTTCTGTAAGTTACAATTTACCTTTTCTTTCATGAAAATACGTATTGTTTGGGAGTGATAAATTGCATGTTGGAATTGTTTATTTCCAAATGTTTCAAATTGGAATTATTTATTTTCAAATTGCTTCAATATCTCTTTCACAGTTGTGGTAAAGAATCTCCTGTTGCCCGGCTACTTTGTATACGGTAGGGGCAGGGGCGGATCCAGCCAATCATTGGTGGGGGGGGTCGTAGATTTTTGTTAAATGATAAACATATTTGTTATTATTTTGTATATTTATGTAGATACTATACTATATAATATTATAATATACAATATTATTGTTTAAATAATTACATGATTCAAACAAATAAATATTTAAATTAATTTCGCCAAATACCGGAATGTAAACGAAACTCCAGGCCTTTTGGGGTCAAGGCCCCTATGCCCCCCCTGGATCCGCCAGTAAGTAGGGGAGGGGGAAGGTGGTTGGTCGCTAGCAGCTGGGGTATGCAATGTAATCACAGCACGCCCCTGCTGTAATGGTAAATGATCTACTGAAATAAGTGTGGTGACGTGGTACACAAAGCAGAGCTGAATCTCGGACTTGATTTAATTTCAGAGGATTGAAGTTACGAATAAGGCGTGTTATATGAGAACCGTGTAAAATTTTATAAAGAAGTAGAGTGTGGAGTAACCGTCTTTTGACTAGAGTAATTTTACTATAACAGATTACAGGTTTGACCTATAGCGTGTAAAATATCGCCTTTGATTTTTCGAGTGTGCGGAAGTGAATTTGCGCATGTGTTCAAGAGTGTGTGCTTATGGTTGTGTGTGTTACGTTTGTATGTGACTATGTGGTTCGGTTCGTGCTTCTTTCCGTGCGTTTATGCTCGTCTTCGTGCGTGTATGTGTCATGCTGTACGTTTGGGCTTGTGTTCGTGCTTAAGTATGTGTATGTTGGTGTTTGTGTCCATGTGCTTTTGAATGTCCATTTGTGTTCGTATGTGTGCACTTGTGTTCGTGCGTGCTGTGTGTGTTCTGCACATACTCGCGCGTGTATGCTCAAGGAGGAGGAACAATTTTTCTTTTCCAGTTCCCTTAAATGTCCTGTTATATCTGCTGTAAAATTATCATGAATTGAACCAAATTATCAATGAACGTGGAATTTCATTGATAATAATACTTTTTCTTAGACACTAATATAAAATAATACCCACTAGTTCATTTAATATATTTATTTCTTTAAATATAAATATTTTATACATTAAGAAAATATAATCTTTTTTTAGGAATCACAATATAAGAATGAATGCGTGGTTGAATTTTTTATTTACGATTTTCCAATTTTATGTATAAACCTTCAGTAGTTCTCAGAATTATTTCATAACTATATGTAGGCTTCCTTCCTACACCTATTAACTTAAAATGTCTTAATACTTTGCTGATTAAAACTTTAATTTCCATCATTGCAAATTTTTGACCTGCAAAATAATATGTAATTAATAAATGTGGTGTACCAGTACAAAATACAATTAATAATGCATAAATTAGAAGAGCTACAATAGCCCAAACGTTCTCGAATTGGTTATGTAATTTTGTAGTGTCATAATTTCCGGCTTTCTTGTACTTCAAATATCGCTTAATCTAATAACTAAGCTAACCTTGAAAAATATATTTTTTCAAAACTCGCTCCAGTTTTTTTCTTTAAATTTTCTCCTCATATGAAATAAGGGGCGGTAAAAATGATGCTACTCTCACTTTCAGTGAACTCTCCGTTCTTTTCGAAAATTGCAAAAATTAAGCTAAAAAAATTCTCAAAAACTGCTTCAAATTTTTGCTTTAAAATTTTCCTTTGTATGTAGCGAGGAGCAGTAAAAATTATGGTGTTGTTTTCGGGGAACTCTCATTTTTTCAAAAATTGCAAAAACGTAGCATTTCAAAACTGCGAAATTATAGATAGCGATTTTTGATTGTCCATTGTAAAAAAGTAACTCTAAAAAACGGCATGTATAATTTTTTGAAAACTGATGTATTTTCACAAAATTTGTGTGAAAAATTTAAGCAATTTTTAAAATAATTATTTTCTCAAAACCGCACCAATTTTTATCTTTAAAGTTTTCCTCGTATGTAACAAAGAATGATAAACGAGTGGTGCTACAACAGCACACACTTTCTCGCATAATTTCTAGCTTTCTGCTATATTAGACTATTAGATAAGCATGCAAAAATGATTTCATCCAGAATAAATATTTTTCCGCGCTGAGACTCGAAATTAGGTTCTCCAAGGCCGTCACCTATATCACTATGCTACAAAAGAGCAGTAAAATAGAAACTTGGGCCGAAGCTCCGAAATGCAATTCTTTCAACTAAATTATTTTCTATCAAGCAATTTTCGCAAATAACGAGAGTAACTAGCACCATATGTATACTTCTTCGCCCTTAAGTAGGTACTTCATAAGGTATTAGAAAGATTATAACTACTATTCATAGGATTAGAAAGATTTACAAAAATGATTATTTGTAACTAAATTCCAAAATCAAAATATTACTAGACGCTACAACAATGTATACAAATGTATAACAAACAATAAAATAAATGCACAGAACCGTTGCAGTCATTTTCAAAGTATATTTAAAGTCAATGTGATTTAAAGGCGGGAAATAGTTTTTACTTTCTCGGAGTAATATACGTATAGTATAGAGAATGTTATGTAATGCTGCGGAAAATCAATTTCCAGATTTCAACGTAAATACACGTTTTAGAGTCCCCTGGTATCGAAAAAGTGTTTTTTTTTTTTTCAAAACATCCGTCCGTCTTTCTGTCTAACCGTCCGTCTGTGAACACTACTAGCGCCAAAAACCATCCGTACGATCTTTTCCAAATTGAAGAATCCCCTGTTGATCTGGCTATGGTTAAAGCTTTGAAATTTTGAAAAACATTCTTTAAATTTTGGGGGTAGTTTACATGAAGACCCCTCGGACATTTTCAAGTTTCTCAAAAACGGCTCCAAATTTTTTGTTTAAATATCTTGTAAGAATAGAGTAAAATACACTTATAAAGGTGGAATAGGTCCGATTTTCACGGTTAACTCTGAATTTTGGGTTTGATTTTTATTCGGTGTCTTCCTACAACTACAAAATCGGAAACAGTCGGCTCGGTGGCAGAGATCGCTAAGGCAGTAGTGTCCAAGTGATCTCGGAGCGAAGGGTCGCGGGTTCGAGCCCCCTCTGACATGGTTGTATTTGTGTTCGTCCTTTCATCACTTATCATCACTTCGTTTCTTCTTCATAGTTACCGCATCGTTAACTCCAATAGTGGTCGCTGATGACCTAAATATTGATACGACCTTAAATTACCATAAAAAGTTAAGACAGATTTTTCCTTCAAATGAAAATTGTTCATAAATAGTTCTTTCATATGGTCATGTAGATTTTTTGAAAATTATAGTAGTCTTCGTGCAATAGTGCTTGCAAAATTTGCAATTTTAAAAAATTACAAAAATAAGATTTTCTCAAAAAACGGCTCAAAATTATTTCTTTAAAATTTTGGTAGGATTAGAATCAAACTAACCTTATGCGATGACACAAAGGCCATGTAGTTCTATTCTTTTGTTTTTTTTTTCAAAAGCTACAAAAATAAACATTTTTGACTTGTCTCTCACGCCGGTAATATTTACATTAGAGGCAATGTCTTCACATTATTATATTTATGAAACACACGTGTTTAAAATAATTTATAATAAAGTGTTTCGAAAACTCAACAGTTTTCTGTGGATACGAGCTCAAAATTTCGAATTTTTAGAGACGCTCAAACGCCATTTTCTTAAAAATGGTTCCAAATTTTTTCTTTAAATTTACCAATATGTAGTGGTAATGGCACTGTTTAATATGACGTAAAGTTCATTTTGGTGTATTCTTTTTTTTCGAGAATTACACAAATTAAGTTTTTTTAAAATATCTCTCACGCCAATTTTATGGACATTTCAATGGATTTGTATGCATAATTGAATTTGTGAGTGGAAATTCTTCAAATTACTTCAAATAAAGTTTTTCGAAACTCTCGAAACTTTGAAATCTCAATAGATTCTTGTGAAAAAGAGCTTCAAATTTCGCATTTAGAGTTAGGGTTAACGCCATTTTCTTAAAAACTCTCCAAATTTTTCAATAAAAATTGTTATTTAGGAGCAGGTTTTAGCATTCTTTAATATTCTTAAAATAATATTTCTGTTCTCTTATTTGGAAACCGAAAAGTAGAGAAAACGTTAATAAAATGCGATAGATGGCAGCAGGCAAGAAAGAGGGGTAATTCTGCACAGTACCAGTCCACACCAAGGAAATTAGAAAACTTCTACGAGAACGTCTGTGCCATTCTGTAGCACCTCTAGTTGTCTCTTAATTTACCAACTGAATTTATTCACATTCTCGTTATCAGGTTTGTGGAATGATTTTTTTTCTGCAAAAAATTCGCCTTTTTTGCGCAGAAATAGCAGTCCTCGTTGTTTTATTTGACCTAGCATCATCGGCTTGTGAGTATTTTACATGCCCCTCCACGATAATGTCTAAATTGCATAACCTATGAAAATAACATTGTTTTATATCCGTTGGGTTCAGATTTACTTATGTTACATATATCCCTAGTTTTCATATTCTTTTGTTATAATTATTGAGTAAAAGTTTCGAAATTATGCCTTACATGATAAGTTTTCCAACTACCTATGTGACAACAGAGCTCTTTACCATTCGTAGGAATGGTACCCAGTTAACGCTCGTATCATTCGGGTGGGGATGAACTAATTTTAAGGGATACTCCTAATAAGGTGCTGTTAGCTTTAATTAAAGTAATTTTGTATTTTTAACATTGTATTTGTTTTCATTCTGATTGTATTTTATATTCTTTATATTCAAATATTTCAATTATGAGCGACACCTATAGTCTACTCCATACTAACTGGTTGCTTGGCATTGAAAACTATGATTCCAATTGCGTTTTATCCGGGTGGACCCCGAATTAGCGAAAAGCTAAGGTAGCGCAAGTTTCTTGCACCTCGTAGACACGATCGTCGTTCACTTCGGTAGAACTCATGACGGAGTTATCTTCCCGCCATGATTCAGTTGTTTGGCACTTCGGCGGAGCTCTTGGCGGAGTGAGGAGTTACTCCATGTTCAATTTTATTTGCACAATTTGAGCAGTTTTGGTGGAGAAAGGTTCTCTGCCACGTTCGTCTATTTCTTTTTGAATCTAAATGATGTATTTTAAAGCCAGGTTAACTACAATATAATTCTTTATTTACTATTGTAACTGTGATTTGAAATTGAGTTACCCGTACTGATTGGATTACAGTATTCTTGTATATCTTGATGCATGGCCGTTTGGTAAGAATTTTCCAAATTATATCTCTACATGTAATGATTTCAGCTGCAAAGCAGATTGCATTAATGGAAATTTTATTAATTTTGATGGATTACTTACCATTACAAAGGGATCAGTCATAATTTGAAAGTTTTTATTTTGAATGAAGTAATATTACTACTGAAGTCGTAGGCTTCCGCGGCCACAATCAATACAATCTTGGCAGTCCGGGTGACGCCGCGTTCATTTTTGTGGTTCCGACGTTTCGATCAACATGTCGTGATCTTCATCAGGGTCGGAATGTTTCTGTTTATTTATAACAATCGCCAATCGTAGCTACAGGGCTGCCTGTCAACCGCGGATGGCGCGGTCCGCAGTCGGACGGCGCGGGCAGCTCCGGAGTCGGACGGCGCGCCGCGGTCCGCGGCCAGACGGCACGGCGCGAATGGAGGTCGGACGGTGCGGAACAGTCCGGCCGGTCGGGCGACTGCGTGAGAGTCCGCACCAATGAGCGCCAGGCCTTGTGGAGGCGCAACCCCCCGTCGCCGTTGATATTCTGGGGCTGACTGGCGATCTCCATCGCTTCTTTAAGTCGTCTGGGCCACCATCGCTGTTCTCTAGCGAGCACCCTCGTCTCGTCAAATACGAAGTCGTGCCCGTTTCCCAGGCGTGCTGGGCGACCGCGGAGAGTTGGACATTCTTGTTTTTGAAATGGAGAATGTGCTCACGTGCTCGTTCCTCAACAGTTCTGCCAGTCTCGCCGATGTAGTTGCGCCCACAGCTACAAGGAATAGCCTATACTCCTGGTGTTTGGAGTGGCGGGAGTTGGTCTTTGACACGCACCAGCGATTGGCTGGGCTTATGGTGGGGCTTGAATATGGTCCTTAATTGGGACCGTCTCAGTAGTTTTCCAATCCGGTCTGTGATGCCTCGGATGTAGGGAAGTGCCACTATTGCCTTATCTTCAGTATGCCTGGGGATGGTTTCTCTTTGGTAAGACGCGTAGTTGGCCATTTGTAGAGTTTTCTACCCAGAAAACTGTACCCGTTAGCCAGGAAATTTTTCTTAAGAATTTACCGTTCAGCAGGGAGGCTAGCTTCATCACAGATTCTGGCTGCCCGAGTGGCGAGAGTTCTTAAAATGCCGTTCTTTGTCACAGGATGATGGTACGATTCAGCATGAAGGTAGCGGTTCGTATGCGTGGGTTTTCTATATACCGTATGTCCTAGGCTGCCGTCGTGATGCCTGCTCAGCAACACGTCAAGGAAAGGCCGTCCGTTTCCACCTCCATGGTAAATTTTATTTTAGGGTGGGAGCTGTTGAGATGGTCCAGAAATTCTTGTAATGTATCCTGTCCATGAGGCCATATAACGAACGTATCGTCGACGTATCTGACCCACATGGCTGGTTTTAACCTGGCATTTTTCAGTACATTTTCGAAGGCCTCCATGAAGAGGTTGGCAACTATTGGTGATAGAGGTGAACCCATGGCCGCGCCTTCAACCTGAGCATAAACGTTGCCTCGGAACTGGAAGAAGGTAGACGAAAGGCAAAAATGAGCGAGGTCGGCCCATTCTGTGGGTAGTTTTCGGGCTTCCAATTTACTCCGTATGATCGTCACTGCCTCGTCAACCGGGACCATGGTAAAGAGCGATGTCACGTCAAAGCTGACAAGGATGTCCGTATTCTTTAACCTCTTGCCTTGCAGCAGTTCGATAAAATGGCTGGAATTCATGACAGTAGACGCAATATCTTCTGTTAAAGGGCGTAGATTGTTGACAATGTGTCGAGCCAGCGGATGCGTAGGAGAGTTTACGGCACTCACAATTGGACGTAGAGGTACATCAGCCTTGTGGATCTTAGGAAGTCCGTATAGTCGTGGCATGACGCTGTTGCCCATCACCAACCTCCGTTTGATATTGTATTCAATTACAGTGGAGTTGTTGACTCACGCCGCAACTTCTCGTAGTTTCCGGAGTGGGTTACGCTTGAGCAGGGCGTAGGTCTCATCCTCGAGAAGGGCAGTCACTTTATCGTTGTATTCTTGCGTCTTCATGACAACGGTAGCGTTGCCTTTGTCCGCAGGCAGGATGACAACATCATCGCGCTGACGTAAAGCCCGCAGAGCAAAGCGTTCTTGCCGGGAGAGATTGCTGTGTGGTAGCTTGTGAGAGAGCGTGTGGTCTCTCTGCGAATCTCGTCTGCCTCCTCTTCGGACAGGGACGTGATCGCGCACTCGATCTCTACAGCAATGTCCGATGTTGGGACCCGCGTCGGTACGGTGGCGAAGTTGAGGACCTTGTTAAGTACTGATAAGGTGTGTTCATCTAGGTCTTCATCGGTGAGGTTAACCACTACGTTGTTCCGTTGAGGAACCGTCGCCGGGTGCTGTTTCATTTTGTAATTGTAATATTACTACTGTTACGAAATTTCTTACATGATTTATAATATGTTTCATGTCTAAATACAATTGTCCGTCGGCATTGTTTTTCTTTGTACTCATTCAAATGATATTGTCTCCTTTCATGGATGTTGTAGATTTAATGGTAAGCTTGTGAAATTGTCAGGAAATATGCATACAATTACTTTCATTCACATCAGTGGAGTTTCAATGTTTGTGTTCATCTTTAATTTACAATGTTAATAAATTAATTAAACATTTTCTTTTGAGGAAGTCTATTGATATGATTTAAATGGTGTAAGGGTATTTTAATAAAACATTTAATGTTCCATTTAATCATCCAAATATTAACAATTTCACAAATGAGCTATTAGTCAGGGAAGAGTCTTTAGCCAGCCCTATACAGTTCAAAAGTAAACTATATTTTTGTTGGCTAATGTGAACCTTCCGAGTTTCGATGCAGTTTCTTCTTCGGACTTTATCCGCCCACTTTGGATAATGTGAACATCACGCAGCTAATTCTCGAATTAGTCAGATTCAAATGGTAGCGTTAAAGATTTACTCGTATAAATGCATTAAAAAGCTCACCTATACAATTCCTAGGTCCAGCGCTAAAAGGGACATACGCGTAGGGATGTCTGCCTCTTGCATTTTCTGCTGTAAATCTTTCTGGATCAAATTTTTCTGGATTAGGAAAATATTCAGGATTTTTGTGCATGGCGGCAGGTGCGAGAACCACAGTTGTCCCGGCCACGATATTAATTCCTTCTGAAAAACATGAGTATTTTTTAAGTATATTATAAGTAAATTATTTTATAGGATACTTAGGCCAATACTATAATTATTGACATGTGGGTTTTGCCACAGAAATTGACGCTCACAGAAAATTGTAACAATTGTGCTTAAAAGAAGTAATAATATTAACAGATTATTACATACAACTTAACGACTTGTAGGTCTCATATACCAACACTAATTTTATGATTACATTCTCAATTTTTAGAAAATTGTTGTTCCAGAATATCAAGTATTCTTACCTCTATTTTTTAAAATTTTTTTCCCATATCTTACCTATTTTTACATCTTCATTCAGTTCACGAATGAAGAGAGGTACACTAGGGAACAGTCTCAGTGCTTCTTTGATGACACATTCCAAATACTTCATTTTTCCCAAATCTTCAGACGTTGTATCTCTATCAGAGTCTCCAAATATTTCAAACAGTTCTTCATATACTTTTTGCTGTAAACAATGAAATACTATCATAATGAAACGTCAAAATGATTCATAATAAAGAAATGCTGAATCCCAATTCTTACACGTCCTGTTCTTTTTTCTTATTTAAGGCCGCATCAACATCTAGGTCATTACTGACCACTATTGGAGTTAACGTTATGTTATCTATGAAGACGAAACGAAACGGTTATCATAAAGAGTGATAGGACGAACACAAATACAACCGTGCCCAACACGGGACTCGAACCCGCGACCCTTCGGTCCTAGTTCACTACGATACTATTGCCTTAGCCATCTCGGCCACCGGCCCGGCTCCTGTTTTTCTTTTGTCATATCGCAATTTTTAGCAACTTGTTTCGGAACCAAAATAAGTTTTTCGGATCTAATAATAATACATGTAAAACTTCAGACGCAAGGTTTGTAAGGCATTTTTGGTGATAATTCTATGGTTTTGAAACTGAAATAAAACTTCAATAGAATTAACATTTTTATGAAAATGAATGTTATTTGGCTCAACATTTTAAGCTAGTCATTTATTTTTCAGGATTTGTGTCACGAAAGTAGGTTTCCAAAGCTCTTTAGAATTTTACACGATGGGATCCACATACGAATCTTGACCTTAAGGCCAAACACAAGCAGATGGGTCTACAACCACGGGGACATACTCCACCAATCAAACCAATGGACTCCATTCTTTCTCCGAGTATCGGGTTGTGGATGAATGCATCTGAACGTGTGTGAGCACGCAAACTTCTACGGGGTGTGGTTTTGGTCGAAATTACCAAGGAGCTTCCTGGTCGGTTTGTGAACAGTAAAACAATAATTATTGATTTAAGTGTTGATACAAACGATAAATATAATTCTTTTTTTCAACGCTTTCATTTCATTTTAACGCTTGGTTTCCTCTTCAAAAAAGAAAATTAATTATTTCGCGGAAAAGCAATTCTGAGATAACACAAAGGATTAGGGCATCATGTAAAAACATGTGAATTCTTTCTTTCATTTCTAAACGTCATAACGTATCTCAAAAGTTCCTCCTCTACTTTAAAAAATACAAATCATTGTTAAGAAAAGTCAAAAGGCACGCTAAAATCATGAAACACGATCAGGATATTCTGAACTCAAATAACAAAACAAAAGCAATGTGTAATATAATAAAAAATACGACCAAATCAACTAGAAAGCTTGTAGAGAATGTTGTTTTAAAATATAACGATAGAAATGTGACCGACCCGGCAACAGTGGCTCTTCTCTAACCAATACTTTTCAAGAATTGCTGCGATTCAGCAACAAAATTCAATATCAGACATTTCCCCAAAAATTTTAGACACGATGTTCGTTTCCAAAACGTCTTCCTATGAAATTCTGAAAATAATCGGTAAACTAAAAAATAAATATTCGGCCGGTTTAGATTAATTTCTGGATTGTTTGATAAAGGCCTGTGTGCCTGCCATTATACACCCGCTAACTCACATATTTAATGCGTCCTTATGCACCGGAACTTTTTCAGATATATTCAAAACAGCTAAGATTAAGTCGCTTTTCAAAAAAGTCAACAAAAATGAAAATAAAAATTATCGACCTATTTCTCTTCTGTCAGTTTTTTCAAAAATATTAGAGAAAAAATTCGAAAATTCAGAGTTTACCGCTAAAATGGCCCATGTCCCACCTTTATAATTGTATTTTACTCTATTCTTACAAGAAATTAATGAAAAAATTTGGAGTCGTTTTTGAGAAAATTTTGAAGATGTCCGGAGGGCTACATGTAAAGTACCCCCAAATTTCAAAGAACGAGTTTTTCGAAATTTCAACGAACAATTTTCAAAATTTCAATGCTTTAACTAAAGCCAGATGGACAGGGTTTCAGTTTAGAAAAGATAGTACGAGAGGTTTAGGCGCTAGTAGTGTCCACATACGGTGAGACAGACGCACCAACAGACAGACGGGCACACGGACGTTTTGAAAAGAACAACTTTTTCCGTATCATGGGGCCCCCAAAACGTGTATTTCCTTTGAAATCTCGGAATCGATTTTCCGCAACATTACATAACTCTCTCTATACAACGTATATTACTCCGTATGTACGTACGTATACGAGAAACTAACTAGAGATGCTACAGAAAGGCATAGACTTTCTCGTACCAAATTTTTCTAATTTCCTTGGTGTGGTCTGGCTTTAAGATCTTTCTCCATTCTGTGACAGCTGCCATTGTCGCCAAAAGTATATTTTTGTATTATTTCTCAATTTTTTCCTAGTAGTACAACTGAACCATTACTTCAATAATATTAAAGAAGAGTAAAAACTCGTTCTAAATAGAAATTTTCACTGAAAAATTTGAAGCGTTCTTTAAGAAAATGGAGATTAAGCAATTTCCTTGGTACGGTCTTGCAACATTCTCTGACCAGTTGACATCTATCGTCGCCAAAAGTACATTTTTTTGACAATTTCTCATCTTTTTGCTTTCCTAGTAGTACAACTGAATTATTACTTTAAGAATATTAAAGAAGTGAAACTCATCCTAAATAGAAGTTTTAAGTGAGAAATTCGTAGCCGGTTTTGAGAAAATGGCGATAAAGCCTTACTGTAAACGCGAAATTTGAAGCTCTTTTTCTCGGAAATCTATTGAGTTTTCGAAAAAGTTAATTTTAAGTCATTTCAAGCACTTCTACTCATAAATGCAATAATTCATACAAATTGAAGGAACTGCTAATATTAACGGCGTGAAAGGTATTTCAAAAATTACATTTGTGTAATTTTTGAAAAAACAAATGAATACCCAATATGAACTTTACGTCAAATAAAACAGTGCAATTAGCATTATTTATTAAAAAATTTACAGAAAAAATCCGGAGCCATTTTTGAGAAAATGTTGTTTATGTGGTTCTGAAAATACGGAATTTTGAGCTTTTTTTTTATAGAAAACTGTTGTTTTCGAAAAACTTTATATGTCACTATTTAAAGTGAATGTATTGATAAATACAATAACGTGAAGAAATCGCATATTATGTAAATATTACCAACGTGAGAGACAGATCACATTTTTGTAATTTTTGATAAAACAAATGAATAGAGCAATATAGGGTTTATGTCATCGGACATAAATACATACTATCTCTTCCAAAAATTTAAAGAAAAAGTTTGTAGCCGTTTTTGAGAAAATTTTGTTTTTGTTATTTCTTAAAATTGCAAATATTGCATGCACTATTGCACGAAAACTACTACGAATTTCGAAAAGAATGTACGTGAAAAAAATGTACGAGACGCCGGAAAAAATTCAAACTTTTTCAATTTTCGAAAATTCAGAGTTAACCGTGAAATTCTGACCTATGCCGCCTTTATAAGTGTATTTTGCTTTTATCTTACAACAAATTTAAAGAAAAATCTTGGAGCTATTTGAGAAAAAATTGAAAATGTCGAGGTGGCGTCATGTAAAGAACCCCCAAATTGTAAAGAATGTTTTTTCAAAATTTCAAAGCTTCAACTAGAGAGAGATCGACATAGGATTCTTCAATTTGGAAAAGATCGTATTTGTGGTTTAGGCGCTAGTAATGTTCACAGACGGATAGACAGACAGACGGGTAGACAGACAAACGGACGGACGTTTTGCTTCCCATTGGATTTTCGACATCAAGGACTCACAAAACAGTAATTCTGGCTTCACCACGTCTTAGAGGGTTTTTTTCTTTATTTAGTAACTGGTTCAGGCATATTTTCGCCACCAGAGCCGGGCAATGATTTTTTCCGCCAAAAATTCACCGTTTTTCCGCGTAGCATTACATAACTTTCTCTGTACAACGTATATATGTAAGTTTACGAGAAACTAAAAATAGGAAAGCAGGAATAGGAAGAGAAGTAGTTTATCACATTACTTCACACAATCGCATCTTGACACACCTCACCACAAAATCGAAAATGCCGATTTCCGTCCCGTCGGGTAAACAAAAACATGGTGAACGATTCTGTCAGTAGAAACGCTTGTATCAAAACGTATGTTTTGTGCATGAAAAATTACGAGCATGCCTAAAATCTTTTCATGCAGAAAACGTGCAGTCCGGGCTACTCGTTTTCTGTTCGTGCAATCTGCATGAAAACTGTGCCGTGTATACCGGCCAATACACAGTCACTTCTCTCAGATGCGCATTCCTAAAGCCTAAATTGTTTACTTGATCAGCTAGCCGTGCCCTCAGGTCCAATGCCAGAATTAAGTTTATTGACCTTGACAACAACCCGGCTGCCGTTGCTAGGGCGCCATATTTCTATTTGTTTATCCTTGTATATTTACCCATTTACAACAAATATTTGTAAATAAATGTGCATGTTGGTATGTCACAATATATATATGGCGTTAGTCAGAGAAAAACTTGATTTACTCGTAGATTTACCAATCAGCCAGCAAAAAAGAACTTCGGAAACTCGATGTTATTCATAACAAAGGTTTAAGTATTAGCACCGGTTGTTACCATACTACCCCAATTGGTAGCATAATCATCGAGGCTCAGGAGCCTACACTAGCCCTCCGAAGAGATATCACACGCATTAAAAATGTACCTTAAAAGCTGCCTCGTCGACAAACCCTATAATCCACAACAATGTCTTCCCCCCCATTTCCACCAATATAGTGGACATCAGCGAATCAAACTATTTTATTGGAGAACTAAGCATATTCCCATCAACATCAATGTCAAAAATATCAGAGCTGAAAAACACAGTAACTATCGAATTCCACTTTGGACGTTACCTTGTATCCGGTTAGAATCTTCATAGTAGGAGCAATGCAACGGTTCCCTAAATAACAAAGAATGTAATAAAAAACTGAAAAAATGTATAACGACCACCAAAACTACAGTCATTTTTATCTAAGTTGTAATAAAAACGTTCAGTCATCCGAAGCAATCGTTCGAACCCCCGACAAGCTTATTAAATACCAACTACACAATTACTGTAGCTCTATTACAGCCGAGAAGTACGCCCTCATGTCTGCACTAGAAACAATTCACCAGTCCTCATATGAAAAATGTTACTCTCACAAAATCTGCTGCTGTAGTTCACCAAATCGTGAGAAAATCTTGTTTTTGTATTTTTTGAGAATTGCGCATATTGCTCGCAATATTCCGCGTAAACCACTAAAAGTTTCAAAATAAAGTACATGATCTGAATGAAAGAACTAATTATGAACAACAAATTTCATTTGAAGGAAAAATGTGTCTTTTATTATGTAGTTGTAGGAAGACGCCGAAAATAATTCTAACGTATGAAAATTTCAGAGTTAACTCTGAAAATCGGACCTATGCCACCTTTGAAAGTGTATTCTACTCTATTCTCACAAGAAATTTAAAGAAAAAATTTGGAGCCGTTTTTGAGAAATTTTTAAAAATGTCCGGGGAGCTTTAAAGTACCCCCAAATTTCAAAGAATGTTCTTCAAAATTTCAAAGCTTCAACTAAAAGCAGATGGACAGAGGGTTCTTCAATTTGGAAACAAATACTACGCATGATTTAGGCGCTAGTAGAGTAGACAGAGAGACGGACCAACGGAATGACGGACATTTTGAAACTAGTGGTGTTACAGAATGGCACATAATTTTTCGTAATAGTTTTCTATTTTCTTTGGTCTGGGTAGCTATTCTGACATGCCACGTACTCTTCCCGGCTGCCATCTGCCGTCACGCATGGTACATTTATTTCGAAATTTTCTCAGCTTTTAATGTATACCAACCACTACAATAATGTATACAAACCACGGGATATGTGCATATTAATGCCATGAGAGATTTCAAATAAATACATTTGTGTAATTTTTAAAGAAACAAGAGAATACACCAAAATGAACTTTGCATCATATTAAATAGTGCCATAACCACTATCCTTTGGAAAAGTTTGAAGAAAAAATTTGGAACCGTTTTTGAGAAAATGGAGTTTGAGCGTTTCTGAAAATGCGAAATTTTGTGCTTCTTTTCACAGAAAACATTTGAGTTTTCGAAATAATTTGGTTGACATTATTTAAAGCACATCTTCTCGTAAATGCAATAATGTAAGCAAATCTCCGCTAATGTAAACGACGTAAGAAAAGTCAAAGAAATTACATTTTTGTGTTTTTTGAAACAAGAGAATAGAGAATAATAGCGTTTATGTCATCTCGTAGAGTACATTTATCACTATTCCCCCCAAAAGTTTAAAGAAAAAATGTGGAGCCTATTTTCAGAAAATCTTGTTTTTGTTGTTTTGAAATTGCACATGTTGCCAAAAACATTTACATGACCCTAATGAAAGAACTGATTAATGAGAAAAAATTTTACTGGAAAGAAAAACCTCAGTCTTCAATTTTGTAGTTGTGAGAAAAGCCAGTTTTGAGAAAATTTTGAAAATGTCCAGGGGACTTCATGTTAAGTACCTCCAAATTTTAAAGAATGTTTTTCAAAATTTCAAATCTTCAATTAGAGCCAGATGGACAGGAAATGTCCTACGCATGGTTTAGGCCCTAGTTGTGTTCACAGACGAACGGTCGGAGGGATGTTTGGATTTCATTTGGTTTTTCGGCATCAAGGACCCGTAAAACAAGAATTCTGACTACACCACGTTCTCCTAATTTACCAACTGGAATTATCCACTTTTTCGTTATCAGGGCCGGCAATGATTTTTTTTCTGCCGAAAATCCGCCGTTTTTTCGCGCAGCATTACATCATTTTCTCTATACTTTATTTCTCCATGTATACGTACGTATACTAGAAAGTAAAAATATGTGAAATAAAAATGGTTTTAGTACGTTCAGAATGTATTGCAACCTTTAAAAAATATTACATGTTGATATCTTCTACCTGTACAATTATGTATTTAGATGTAAATCTGTTCCCTATCAAAGTTAAACTAGTGGTGCTACAACAACAAATACTTTCTCCCATTATTCCTAAATTCGCAATTATCGAAAATTCATAGAGTTCAATGAAAATGAGATTCGCTCGTTTCTCTTATGCATTCCTTCTACTATCCGTCGAAAATATTGGAAGAAAAAATGTAGAGCGGTTTTCGAGAAGAAAAATAGAAATTTCATAAATATCAGACACAAATTACCCCAAATCTCCTATTTAAAAAAAAAAATTGTTCATGACTTTTAAAGACCATATTTTTTCAACAGATATGTCTGAGGCCAAAATCTCGATCTTCAATTTTGTAGTTTTGAAATGATAACCTTTTTGTAATTTTTGAAGAAACGAAAGTTCACTGACAATGGCATATTTTTCACAGGCGCATATTTTTCACCGTCGCTTATTACATGCGAGAAGAAAATGTATAGAAAAAATGGTGGGGTGTTTGAGAAAAAATTGTTGAAAAAATTAAACTGTCTATATATCGCCCAAACGTACACGAAAACTACTCATATTTTCGGAAAAATTGAACGTGAACTCATTTCAAGACCAGTCTTTAAAAAACAGGTTTAATTAGCGAAAAAATCTCTAACTTCAATGTTAAAGTGGTAGGAAGACGCCCCAAAAAATTGCACTTTTGTACTTTTCAAAAAATCTGGGATTACAACAGGTGTCAAACCTGCAGCATTTTTACGCTACCTGAGGACAAAGTTTAATAAAAAAAATTGGAGCCATTTTTAAGAAAATGTTTTGAAAATGTTTTTGAGGCTTCATGTAAAGTACTCTCAAAAATGAAAATATCCAATTGAAACTCCAAAATCCTCGAGTTCGTTTACATAGTACGAGGAATATAAAGTTGGGAGAAAATCAGATGAATGGTTTAGAAATTATGATCACGGGCGGCGGACGAACAGACAGACGTTTTGCCGTCAATTGGTTTTTTTGTATCAAGGACCCACAAAATATGGCCTGGCTACACTACAATTAGACGAGGAAATAATTTTCTACATATAGAAACAGGATTTATCCAATATTTCGTTATCAGGTCCCGGCAATAGTTTTTCTACGGAAATTTCACCGTTTTCCAGCGCACGATTACATAATTTTCTCTTCTTATGACGTAAGTGCGAGAAAGTAAAAATTTGGATCATCATAGTCATTTTTATGCTAAATTTGTGCAATTTAATGTGTATGACGTAATACTAGTACTTCGTAGTAGTAAACAAGAAAGCGAAAAGCACTCTTACCTGACAATCTGGATGTTCAGCTAAAGACCATAAGCAGAAACTTAAACCAGAAGATGTGGTGTCATGGCCCTAAAAATATCGAGTCAAATTAAAAAAGGAATGAAAATGAGCACAATGTAATTAATATTTGTTAAGAATTTTTCTTACTTCGAACATAAAAGTGTCAACTTCTTCACGAATATCTTCAAGAGTTAAGTTCCCACCATCTTCATTGTATTGAAGAAGCATATCTAAGAAGGCTAATCTTTTCTTTTGGCCTGAAAAATAAGAGCATCAAAATAAAATCTACAACAGGTACAATATAAAAAAAGTTTTTGCTTTTTTACATCCCATTACTTATCTCTCAAGCACACACAGCGGCGTATGTGCGCATAGGCACGTGCGTTCGGGGGCAACATTTTAAGACTAAACTTACTAGCACCTCCAACACCTGCATCTGCAGCATCCCTTCGTCGCGTGCGATTTGACTTTAATTTGTAATCAACGAGTTTTTGAACAATATTATTAAATACTCGCAAATGCATTTATTAATAAACAGATAATACTTTCTGCTATATGATTTGTGATAAGTCAAAATGAGCGATGTTTACACTTTCAGACGTCGTTCAATTAAGATTTAATTACAATTACCCCAAAGGAGCCTTCATGCTACATCCATTCTAGTTATCTTAATTGGAATTCTTAAAATTAATGATTTTCTATTGCCATCAATGTTGCCAGATCAGGGGAATTCCGTCAGATTTGGCAGTTTTTCAGTAAAGGCAGCCGGGAAAAAGTACTTTTAGCGGTTAACCAGAAATAAAGTCGTATATATGTGACCAATTTTTAAACATCAATTATACTTGCTATTATATATAACTTTACCTGGATTATTTAAAAATAATAGGCAGCAATTTCGCGTGCCTGCAGGCGACAAAGTTGCCAATCCACCTCTGCGCACACACACACTCACGTTGTTGGATATTCGGAAGAATGGCTAAGCGTAACGCAGTTTTAAAAGAAGTCTAAAAGATGTTCGACGAGCGATTATCCAAAAGCACTGAGCAGTGAAGAAGAGTGCTTTAAATCTTTTCTAAGAAAAGTTGTTGTAGATATATTAGAGAATTGTATTTCAAATCCACTTTCAATTCTTTATCGCGATTACAAGACTTTCTCCATTTTCTATTTCCTGAAGAATTCACTCTAGATTCAAAAGTTTTACGTTGATATAATTTGACACGCACCTCTTCTGGCATCTGTGCTGAAATCTTCAAATAAATCAATTGCTCATAATATTCTTAGTTTTCACATATTCTGTCAAATGTATTGAATAAGAGAATATGGACGAACGAGAACGAATGAAACACGTCCTATTATCACTAATACACTTTAAATCACATCTTTCTGCAACTCACTCGTGTGCCTAGCGAGGATCAGGGGACAAAATAAATAATAATAATAATAATAATAATAATAATAATAATAATAATAATAATAATAGTTATTTTTGATATGCAATAAAACAATCACTAATGAAATAATTAGGTGAATATTAAATTTAAATAAATAAATTGAATAAATTAAACCATAGGTGCTGTAAAAATGCATAGTCGCATTAAGGGATCGGTTGCTAATATTACAATATTGCAATTTTCCCCACTAATACTTCCTCAATCACACGAAAAAGTCCAAAAGAATTCAAAGGAAACGTCAGAGGTGCATATCTGCAATTATTTCGGTAGTTAGGAACAGAAGTCATTTTTACTTTCCCGTGTACGTACGTATTATACAGAGTATAATACGTACAGAGTATAGTACGTATTATACATAGTATAAAGAAATTTACGTAATGCTGCGCGAAAAAGCGGCGAATTTTCGACGGAACAAAATTCATTCCCGAGCCTTGATAACGAGAATGTGGATAAATCAAGTTGCCAAATTAAGAGAAAACTAGAGGTTTTACAGAATGACACAGACTTTCTCATAGCATAATTTTTATAATTTTCTTGGTGTGGACTGGCTTTAAGGTCTTGCTCCATTCTCTGGCAATTTGCCATCTATCGCCTTTTTGACATTTTCTCAAATTTTTGGATACTTATAGTAGAACCAAACTATTATTTCAAAAATATTAAAGAAGAGTAAAACCTCGTCCTGAATACAAATTTTTATTGAAAAACTTTGAAGCTGTTTTGAAGAAAATGGCGATTAAGAATTACTGTAAATGCGAAATATAAAGCTCTTTTTCGCAGGAAATATGTTGAGAATTCGAAAACCTTCATTTAAAGTCTTTGAAGCACTTCCACTTACAAATCCAATAATGTAAACAAATCCATGGAAATATACTATACATTAACGGCTCGAAATTAAAAAAATACATTTGCATAATTTTTGAAGAAACAAAAGAATACATCGAAATGAACTTTACATCATATTAAACAGTGCCATTACCACTATCCGTTGGAAAAGTTTGTAGACAAAAAATTGAGAATTTGGCGAGAAATGTTTGAGAATTTGGCGTTTGAGCGTTTCTGAAAATGCCAAAATTTGAGATCATTTTAACAGAAAACTGTTGAATTATCCAGAAATGACAATCTTGAAAGCACATTTACTCATAAGTACAATAACATAAAGAAATAGTCTCTAAATATAAATATTACCGACGTGGGAGATAAGTCCAAAAATTACATTCTTGTAATTTTTGAAAAACAAAAGAATAGAGTAATATGGTGTTTACGTCATCGTATTGGATACATATGGCATTTTCCCTAACAAAAATGTAAAAAAATAAATTGTTTCTGTTATTTTTTGACGGACAGGCGGTCGGACAGATGGTCGCACAGACGGCCGGCTGGATGGCCGGACGGACCTTTGAAAAAAACACTTTTTCGATATCAAGGGACCCCAAAACTTGTATTTCGATTAAAATTTCGAAATCGATTTTTCGCACCATTATATATCTTTCTGTTTACTACATATAATACTCCGTATATTGTGACATACCGATATGTCACATGAATATAAACTAACATTTATTTGAAGACAATATGGTGGAATATGCATTAAGAAGTTTAGACGATCGAAAGGTCAGCTACATCAAAATATAACGAACGCATGGATTGGCTGGGTGAGAGAAGGACGGTCAAATGTTATGAAAAAAAAGAAGGTAGTTTAATACGAAGCTTCGAGGGGTGAATCATGCAGGAAGATTTCATTCTGACCGGCATCGCGTGTCTGAACGGATCGTAGGTCGTGAGAGGGAGCGAGTGGAGTGCAGATAGAGTCGGGTTTTCAGATCGTGAAAGTTTAAGGACAGTAAATAATATTGCAATCGGGACTATGTCATAGGACGTAATCGGGACTGATAATTTTGATAGTTTGACACCATCTTGGATAGGAGCAGAAGAGGATTTCTTGGAACTTTGGACTACGGCAAGCTCGCAAGATATTTCGACTGAGAAGTCTTCGAGGGACATCAACGAAGAATAGATAAGTTAACCGCGGTATAAAACTCTAAATTCAAAGATATCTTAATAAAAGGCCTAACATCAAAATCATTATTAAATTCACTATATTGTTTGCAAAAAGGTAACAATAAACTTTGTTAAATTTTGTTCTTTAGAAAAGAAAGTGATCTTTCATTTAGTCAATCCAAACAGTAATGAACTAGGAATTAGAATCATTCTATTTCAGATTCCCAGCAGCGCTGTATAGTCTGCGGATCCTATAATCCCTTATAAAGGTAATAAGGATTATAATATATCGTGACCCATTGACCCAGCAAGCCGGACGCTAAGATCTTTGCAAGATATTAAAGTAGAGAGAAAATTTGTATATCCCAAAATGGCGCGCCAACGTGATGCATAATTTGTTATAATTTATAACAATTGGTGACACGGATAAAATTAGTCTTATAAATTATAATAAAGTGATCCAAAGGGAATCTGAAATTTATGGATTGACATTTGAAATTAATTGTTAATTATAAGAAAGAGCCAAGACCATTTCATTGGTGTGATTTTAAAATAATTTAACAGAGAGATTTTAATTTGTATTAGAATTCAAAATGGATACTAGGAGCAAAAAATTGCGTATGGAGAATGTTAATGTAGATGATATGGCGTCTGCTAATACTAATCCCGAGGGAGAAATCTCGCGTGAAATTATTGAGATTGAACTACAAGAAAAGGAAATAATGGCTGCACCGTTAGGAAATATGGACCCTAATAATTTAATTCTTAAAATGTTAGCAGAAATGAACGCAAAACTTGAGCATAATAATACTAAATTAGAGGGAATTACTTCAGATATTAATACTAAATTAGAAAAAATAACGCTAAATTGGAAGGAATGACATCGAAAATGTCATTAGAATTGAAGAATTTTCGTCAGGAAATACACGAGGAAATAGTGCAGTTACGGGTGGATACATCGGCTGAATTCAATATTATTCATTGTAAAATTGAGTCTTTTAATAATCAAGTCGACCAAATGCAGAGGGAATTAAAAGAATCTGGCGACAAAATTAATTCAAAAGTTAATAATTTACAGGAGAGCGTTGTGACATTGGGACATTTACATGACCAACAATGCGAAAAGTTGACAATCGTCGAATCGCATGTAGATAACTTAAACGCAATGTCGGTTCAACATGGCGAAAAAATTGAAAACATAGAATCTAAATTAGTTAATTCGGATAGTAAATTAGAAAAACGAATACAGGAGGGACTTAGAAACATTAAAATGGTGCAAGAATCTGAATCTGGGAAATACATGTCGGACATTAAGGACAAGATTGAACAGTTAGAAAACGAATTCCTACGTTCGCAGGGAAATATAGCAATGAATGCATCGGCGCTTGTAATACCAAGCCACCTAAAATTTCATGGTGATATGAAAGAACAACCGTGGTCGTTTATTTCAAAATTAGAGAATTATTTTATGATAAATAATATCCCCGAAAGATTAAAATTGCATATAGTAGAACAAGCCATGTCGTCCAAGGCACATCATTGGTTGACCTCTTTAGTACCGGAACCGACTAATTATAAGGAATGGAAGGATAAATTCTTAAAAATATTGGAACGAAAGCCACAAGTTTGATCTAAAATACAAATTAATGAGTGAAAGGTATAAGAAGGGTGGAGCCGAGAATATGTGTGACTTCGCAACACGTAAAATAGCAGCATTCAAGGCATGCGAAGACAGAATGGATAGCAATGAATTAATTAGAATTATTATTAGTCAGTTGCCTGTAAATATCCAAAATTTATTGTGGAACTCCATGCCTATTGATTCTGAGGATCTGGTCGAACGTTTAAGTCGATTCGACCAGACATTGAATAGTGATTATGATCGTAGTAACGGGTATCAATATAATGAAAGCAGGAACGAGAATAACAATGGAACAGGAAAAACAATGAATAATTACAACCGCCAAGGAAATTATAGCTCAGAAAGAAAGGATGACAGGGGAAATAGTACTAAAATGGAAAATAAAAAGACAGGAAACGGGTATCCGCGGAGGTTCAAAGAGGACAATAAACGGGAACATGTGGAAATTAATGCGATTGAACAGGAAAACTCCCAGTGTTCGAAGTAAATGGGCGGGATACTTCGAACGATGATAACGAGGGCGTGATGGTTCTTAAGGAGTTGAATAGCATTGAAGTATCGGCGGAAGATTTATTAAGGGAAGATACGGACGAACGGGCGGAGAATAGCACGTGTTTAATTTTGAAGGGGATATTTCGGAATATACCTGTAGACATTTTATTTGACACAGGTGCTAATGTTTGTGCAGTGTCGGAAAAATTATATGAGCAGTTAAAGAAAAAGGGAAATAAAATTGAGGAGCTACCCACTAGGAGTTTGGATATTCGGACAGCTAATGGAAGGCGCATCGAAACGGGAAGTCGGCAAATTTGGGTGGAAGTGGAAGTCCAAGGGATGACAATTCAGTTTCCGGCAATTGTAGTGAAGAATTTGATTCGTCCAATTATTTTGGGGATTGATGGCCTAAAAATGTATGACGCCAAGGTCGACATAGGTAACAGGAGTATATTGTTACGAGGTGACAAAGGGCAACAACATTGTTTAGGGATCAAAGACCAGGAGGGCGAAGATATGTGTATTTGCGATGTTGCGGAACAAATTGAAGAGACCAGGGACCAGATCCACGCGGCAGCAGAGGGCGCGGTCGACGAAAACGGAATAGATGCTAGTGAAGCAATTGAAATGTTAGTCAATGAATATAAAGATGTTTTTGGAAGTTCAAGGGAGCCGGTAAAGGGATATCAATTTAAAATTGAATTGATGGATGAGGAACCTTTTAATCTGAAACAATATCCAATCCCCCATGTATATAAAAGCGAAGTACGTAAACAAATAAACACGATGCTTGAGGATGGTATAATAAAAAAAATCGATGACACCGTATGTAAGCCCAATAGTGATAGTTCGTAAGAAAGACAATAAGATCAGATTTTGTGTGGATGCTAGGAAACTCAATAGCAAGACCATCGCTCGTCATGAAAAACCGCCGAAATTAGATGAAATGATGTGGAAGGTAAAAGGAGCTCGGATATTCACGGGACTGGATTTTACTGCGTCGTACTGGCAAATTGGACTACACCCAGAATCGCAAAAATTTGTCAGTTTTTCATTTGAAGGCAATACGTATAGTTTTCAGAGGATGGCCTTTGGATTAAAGAATAGTGGCGCAGCTTCAATCAGTTATTTGGACGATGTAATACCGGATGAGCTAAAGGAAACTACTCTCATGTACGTCGACGATATTGTGTTATTCTCTACCAATATGTTTGAACATTTAAAGAAGTTGAAAAAACTATTCGAAATCTTTCGGAAGTATAATTTAAAATTAAATATCGGAAAATGCCAATTCGGGAGGAGGAATATAAAATTTATGGGGCACGTCATATCGGATCAAGGAATGTCGATGCAAGATAAAAAGAAAGAATTGATTAAGAATTTTCCACGGCCTCGGAATGTAAGGGAAGTTAGAAGATTGATTGGGGTGTGCAATTATTATTCCCGGTTCTGCAAAGGTTATTCAGAAATTATACACCCAATAATAGAATTACTAAAGAAGGGGAGGAAATGGGCGTGGGATGCAAAATGTCAAGAGGCGTTTAAAAAATTAAAAGAACTATTTGAGAAGACATTTTTGATCAGTAATCCAGATTTCGACAAAAGAATGTATCTACAAGTAGATAGTAGTGGATTTGCCATGGGAGCTGTGCTGTTCCAATTCGACGAAAAGAATCAGCAGAGAATAATTTATGACAATTTGAGGGAGGCAGCAGCCAAAAGAAAGCTAAAACAGAAGCAATGCTTTCGAGGCGAGTATAAGGAGGGTGATGAAGTGTTAATTAGAGTACCTCAAGTGTCGTCAGTGGATAAGAAGCTATTTTATAAATTTTTCCCGTTGTATAAAGGACCGTACCGAATTTGTAAAGTATTAAGCAAGAATGCCGCGATTTTGAATGATGAAACTGGACGACAAATGGGAACATATAACTACAGGAACATGAAGCCGTATATGAGGGACGACACGCATGATTAAATATTCTGGTCATGACAGAGATTTGTAAATAGTTGTAAATATTAGGAGTAATAGTTTTTCTTTTGTTATTGTTTTGTTGTTATGTGTATTTTGTCAGTTTGTGTAGGGAGTTTAATTTAATGTGTATGTGTATTCAATGAAGTTAATGGGGAGCAAATATTAGGCAGAAACGGTTATTAGAATACCTGGTGAAATGGTTATTGTTGGCACATTCCGAAAGGAAAATGAAAATAGTTTAAAGGCAGCAAGAAACAAGACCTAGTGCAGTGCAAAGTGTAAAGTGTTAATGTCGTTTAGTGTGAAGAAGCAAGAAGAAAGTGTTCAGTTTTAGTCTTGTCATTTAGTTAGGTTGTAGCAAACCAAATGACGCTTGGAGAGGGGAAGCTGTGACATACCGATATGTCACATGAATATAAACTAACATTTATTTGAAGACAATATGGTGGAATATGCATTAAGAAGTTTAGACGATCGAAAGGTCAGCTACATCAAAATATAACGAACGCATGGATTGGCTGGGTGAGAGAAGGACGGTCAAATGTTATGAAAAAAAAGAAGGTAGTTTAATACGAAGCTTCGAGGGGTGAATCATGCAGGAAGATTTCATTCTGACCGGCATCGCGTGTCTGAACGGATCGTAGGTCGTGAGAGGGAGCGAGTGGAGTGCAGATAGAGTCGGGTTTTCAGATCGTGAAAGTTTAAGGACAGTAAATAATATTGCAATCGGGACTATGTCATAGGACGTAATCGGGACTGATAATTTTGATAGTTTGACACCATCTTGGATAGGAGCAGAAGAGGATTTCTTGGAACTTTGGACTACGGCAAGCTCGCAAGATATTTCGACTGAGAAGTCTTCGAGGGACATCAACGAAGAATAGATAAGTTAACCGCGGTATAAAACTCTAAATTCAAAGATATCTTAATAAAAGGCCTAACATCAAAATCATTATTAAATTCACTATATTGTTTGCAAAAAGGTAACAATAAACTTTGTTAAATTTTGTTCTTTAGAAAAGAAAGTGATCTTTCATTTAGTCAATCCAAACAGTAATGAACTAGGAATTAGAATCATTCTATTTCAGATTCCCAGCAGCGCTGT
Source organism: Teleogryllus occipitalis (assembly GCA_011170035.1). Classification (NCBI taxonomy): domain Eukaryota; kingdom Metazoa; phylum Arthropoda; class Insecta; order Orthoptera; family Gryllidae; genus Teleogryllus; species Teleogryllus occipitalis. Next base: position 29,941 of record BLKR01001915.1, on the reverse strand, counting down.
ATAGTCTGCGGATCCTATAATCCCTTATAAAGGTAATAAGGATTATAATATATCGTGACCCATTGACCCAGCAAGCCGGACGCTAAGATCTTTGCAAGATATTAAAGTAGAGAGAAAATTTGTATATCCCAATATACACGTATGTATACGAGAAAACAAAAATCCTCTAACACGTGCTGTAGCTAGAATCCATGTTTTGTGGGTTCTTGAGGCCGAAAACCAATTGAAAGCAAAACGTCCGGCGGTCCGTCTGGCTGTCCGTCTGTGAACACTACTAGCGCCTAAAGCACGCGCACGATCTTTTCCAAATTGAAGAAAGCCTTGTCCATCTGGCTCTAGATGAATCTTTGAAGTTTTGCAAAACATTCTTTAAAATTTCGGGGTACTTTATATAAAACACACTCTCCTGACATTTTCAAAATTTTCTCAAAAACGGCTTCAACTTTTATCTTTAAATTGCTCTAAAGAATTGAGTAAAATACACATAGGAAAGAGGCATAGTTCCGAGTTTCGCGGTTAACTCGGTTGCAAAAGTTTGAATTTTTTTCGGCGTCTTTCTCCAATTACAAAACTGAAGACAGAGATTTTTCCTTCAAGTGAAATTTGTTGTTCATAATCAGTTGTTTTAATAAGGCCATGAAGATTTGTTTTATAAATTTTAGTAGTTTTCGTGTAATAGTGCGTCAAATATTTGCAATTTTAATAATGAGAAAAACGAGATTTTTTTAAAAACGGCTCAAACTTTTTTTATTTAAATTTTTGTTAGGGATAGTACCAAATGCACCCTATGCGATGATATAAACGACATATAGCTCTTTTCTTTTTTATCAAAAATGACAAAAATTAAATTTTTTAACTTTTTCTCATGTCAGTAATATTTACATTATGGCGATGTATTCACATTATTATATTTATGAGTACATCTTTTTAAATAATGTCAAATAAAGTGTCTCAAACAATCAACCGTTTTCTCAAAGCTCAAAATTTCGCATTTTCAGAAACGCTCAAACGCTATTTTCTCAAAAATTGCTCCAAATTTTAATTTTGGTGTATTCTTTAGTTTATTTTTCAAAAAATACAGAAATCTAATTTTTCTGAAATATCTCTCACGCCGTTAATATGCACATTTCTATCGATTTGTATACATTATTACATTTTCGTGGAAGTGCTTCAAATGACTTCAATTAAGTTTTTCGAAAATTCATTAGATTCCTGTAAAAAAAAAGCTTCAAATTTTGCAGTTACAGTAATGCTTAATCGCACATTTTCTTAAAAACGGCTTCAAAATTTTCAATGAAAATTTCTATTTTTGACGAGGTTTTACTCGTACTTTTTGTGAATATTCTAGAAGTTAAATTTCGGTTCTACTATTAAGAAACCGAAAGGGTGAGAAAATGTGAAGAAACTTTCGGTTACGATAGATGGCAGCTGACCAGAGAATGGAGCAAGATCTAAAAGCCAGATGACAAGGAAATTAGAAAAATTTGGTACGAGAAAGTCTGTGCCATTTAGTTGCTCCTCTAGTTCAATTCCTACTGACTGGTCTAATATGAATATCGAAATTGAAACATTTATTAAACAATCATAAAATTCTCGAAATTAACAGGAAATTCATATAAATAATATTAATTCTGATGTAAATGTAATTCAGGAAGCTTTGAATACATTAAATGAGTATAGCCTACAGCAATATGAACGGATGACAAATGTCGAAACAAATGTCGAGCAAATACGGTAGGCGACGTGACAGCAAAACACCCGATTAGAAAATGCGGAAGAAAAGGTAAATACAGAAGTATTAGCTCAACAAAAAGTCCAAGAGGAAATAAACTTAATAAAACAAATAGATACCGATAAGAAACGCGGAAAATTTAGACTTAAAGAACAAGTTATAAAATATGCAAACACCGCAGCTTTTCAAAATTTACCAAGCCATTTTAAATTTTACGGCGATGGGAAAGAGCAACCATTACCTTTTATTTCAAGGACTGAATGTAATTTTTTATAAATAATATCCCGGATATATTAAAATTACATCTAATTGAACAAGCAATGTCGTCGAAAGTACATTATTGGTTAACTTCATTAGTTCCAGAACCTAGTAGCTACGATGAATGGAACGAAAAATTTCTTAAGCGTTACTGGAATGTAAACCACAGATTTGAATTAAAATAGAGATTAAAGGAAAAACGCTTTAGAAGAGTGGAACAGAATAAATGTGTGACGTCGCGACGCGCAAAATTGCAGTATTCAAGGAACGCATAGGTTATGCGGACATGAACGAAATTATGAGAATTATAATTCGGCAATTACCAATAAATATTCAACATTTATTATGGAATTCAATGCCAAATACATCGGAGATTTTAGGAAAGCCGTTCAGTAGATTCGATGAAACGAACAGGAAATGATGGGACGCAAAACAGTAAAAACGGAAATGATGAGGAACTGAAATCTTAGCACAATGGGGAAAATAAGATAAAGCCATATCCCGATTGGAAGTCTGACAAAGAAATAATCGTCAAGAAGAGGCGAAGGGAGGAGAAAACTTTTCGCAAATAAGCAGAGGATAAATACAGAGAACATATAGATGTGCACGCCATTGTTCAGGGAAGCTGAGTTTGAGGTACGTAGGTGCGATTCCTCAATCATGTTGGACGGGGAAGAAATCATAGTTACGGCAATAGACAGCTTATTCGTTTCTGAGGAGAATTTATTAAGGAAAAAACTGACAATAACGGCCACAGTTGTACAACTTGTTTGAGAGAGTCGTTTATATTATCAATATATAACTATTTCTATAAAATTAATCATTAATTGGGCCCATTTCGGTACCTAAAATTTTATAAATCAATCACTGAATATATACATACACATATATTGGGCCCACCCGTCTTACATACCATGAAAAAGAGTCTCATTTTAGCTGCGACGGGAGCGTCAACGTAGTTGAACAGAAACTGGCAGAAATTGGCAGGTTGAGTTCGTTATGGTCGGACGCAAGTGTGACGTGATCCCCGGTAGTGTGGGAACGTTCTTTTTAGCGGAGAAAGGCGACTTGGAACAGCTATGGAACGTTACGTAGTAATCGTATGCCACATAGTCTTATATATTCCGGAAAGGGAAACTCACTATTCACAAATGGTGGATGCGTGCAGACTTCTTTAAAAGAGAATAGGAACTTATACTTGTTTGTTCTCTATTTCTTTCAGTTTTTTATTGTATAGTGTACTTAGTATGTACGACGCCGTAAGCTACGTTTCGACGTAATCATGCAAAGGTTGATATTGAGATATACAAAATTTCTCTACTTTAATATCTTGCAAAGATCTTAGCGTCCGGCTTGCTGGGTCAATGGGTCACGATATATTATAATCCTTATTACCTTTATAATGGATTATAGGATCCGCTGACTATATAGCGCAGCTGGGAATCTGAAATAGAATGATTCTATATTTCTAGTTCATTTCTGTTTGGATTGACTAAATGAAAGATCACTTTCTTTTCTAAAGAACAAAATTTAACAAAGTTTATTGTTACCTTTTTAGCAAGCAATTTAGTGAATTTAATAAATGATTTGATGTTAGGCCTTTGATCAAGATATCTTTGAATTTACAGTTTTATACCGCGGTTAACTTATCTATTCTTCGTTGATGTCCGTCGTAGACTTCTCAGTCGAAATATCTTGCGAGCTTGCCGTAGTCCAAAGTCCCAAGAAATCCTCTTCTGCCCCTATCCAAACTGGTCTCAAACTATCAAAATTATCAGTCCCGATTACGTCCTATGACATAGTCCCGAAATCTATAATTCGATTACCACTCCCGACAAAGTCCCAATTTATGCATCAATATTACTTCCACATGCAATATCTGCAATATCATTTACTGTCCTTAAAATTTCACGATCTGATAACCCGACTCTGACTATCTGCACTACACTCGCTCCCTCTCACGAACCTACGATCAGTTCAGACACGCGATGCCGGTCAGAATGAAATCTTCCTGCATGACTCACCCCTCGAAGACTTCGTATTACTACCTTCTCTTTTTTCATAACATTTGACCGTCCTTCTCTCACCCAGCCAATCCATTCGTTCGTTATATTTTGGTGTAGCTGACCTTTCGATCGTCTAAACTTCTTCGCCCAATCCCAAATTTTCTACTTTCGGCATCTAGCCCCCTCTTAATGCATTTACAAAAAACAAAAACTACATTGTTTATTCACGGTCGTTGCTAAGCCCATGCTCTCGTGATATTTCCTAATGCATATTCCACCATATAGTCTACAAATAAATGTTAGTTTATTTTCATGTGACATATCGGTATGTCACAATATGGTCGGGATAAGTACGACTTGGAAATTTGAGAGCAGAAGTGAGGAAGGCTATGGGATCTGTAGTCAACAGAATACGTCAGATATCTCCTTCTGCTGTTGGTTTGAAAGTAATACCGTTACCATTCGGAATTTCAGTTATTTAGGACTCTAGCCAGTAAAGTGTGTGTGGTTAAATGTTGAACGAGATAGGGCATTATTTAATGGTTGAAATTAAAAGAAGACGGAGAATCATTTAAACCATGGAATAGTAATTAATTAATGCTACATCAGGTCGAAATTTCGAAATATATTTTCCACAGCATTACATAACTTCACTCTACATACATTATTCTGTATATACGTACGCATACGAGTTAACTTGATATCTGTTTTCTACAATAGATTGCATAATCATTCAAATCAGACGTGTCAGTGAAACATATTGTTAAAAGATTTTAAATTTTGTCTACTCAATAATTACAGAATACGTTACTTCTTTTTTTCTTCTCAAACTTACCAACATCGTTCTGATTCTCAGTATCAGGATTGTCTTTCTTTTTTCCATTAAAAAAGTCTTTCTTCCTTTGTTCTATTACCTATAAAACAAAGAATAACAGGAAAGTTTCAAAATATATTCAAAATTTTAAATAGTATTTTTTTACTGTCATGTTCTCACCTTGTAAGATATACTGTGTAATTTTTTGATGAGCTGTTTTTGTTTTCTTCCTAAAGGGCTCATATTGAAGATAAATTCAGGAAAATACCACGGGCTGATACTTCGTGAAACTATCGTATCTGCTAATCTTAAAAGTAAAATATTATGTGTATAACAATTCAAGAAAAAAATGCAGGAAATGGTAAACTGAAATGCTAATTTATATTACCAAAAACTGTTTAGAATAAACAAACATTTCCACTTACTCGTAGCTACTCGCTCTATATTTTGTCACACAAGGTCCCGCGCGGCGTACTTCGTACGCCAAGCCTACTTTGCTAGGAAAATGAACCCGCAAGGCCTGAATAATATTTGAATATAATTAATTGGAAATAATTAATTTTTGGATATATATTTTAATTTGGTTATATTTGAATTGTATACATTTTACGATTTTAATTAAATAATAAGAATATAAAATTTAGCATATTAGTCTTCAGAACAATGTTTGAATTTGTTGACTTCAAGAATATGTTCGTTGCTTGAAAAATTGTAGCACCAGTTAGTAGTAAATGAAGTAATAATAGCAGTAGAGCAGTTTTTTGTGCTTCCGTAAGTGTGACAGTAATTTCTTAATCTCTTTTTGTGATTATTGCTGATGTACCGTCATAGACTTGACTCCTTGCTCTAGAGATAGGTATGGGGCTGAGGTATGGCGTATGAGGGAGCCAAATGTAGGCTTCCGAACAAAGGCCACCCTTCAGGGAAATTCCAGAGGGTAGGGGGCTTGTAGATGCCGGGCACAAAAATGCAGCGTCAGTCGCCTCAAGACGAGTGCGTGGGAGACAGGTGACGTAGGAGGTCATGTGACTCGGGCCTATATGAAGGTGCGTCGCAGAACCCCGGATGGGGTAACGTTTTTTGGTTTCCTCGCGGCAAGACCGCAAAACTTGTCCGGCCAAGTCTGGCGCGGAAGTGCTGTAGGAACGAGCAGGTGTTCGAGGTTCGCACACGGTGAAGTATGCTCTATACGTCAGGGCAGATTGTAATACACCAGGTGCCGAGTTGCGAGTCGGCCGAGTTGGCTAATTGCAGGCGCAGCCGGAAGGCGCGTGTTGGGAGAGGGGGGCTGCCGTGAGTAGCTCCGACAAACGCCTTAGAGTGAGGTCTGTAGAAATACTGTAAATGTTGTTGTAAATAAATTGTGTATACCCACTCGTGTCTGTTCCTTTGTGGCGTAGTATCCCTACCCAAGACGTTACACTTAATTATCACGGTTTTCAGTTTTTGTAAATGTGCTGACAAGCGGTGTTTTATTCCACTTTGTAACCTTGTCTTTGCCAAAGAAATCTGTTCAACACTCTAAATCGCTGTTTGAACAATCACTAGTATAATCAAGCTCAGGACACGTGTCATGTTTACTCTCGGCCACTACGACTTCTTTCTCAGAATCATTTGCAGCATCGCAAATTTCATCTTTTGACGATTCCTCGTGTAATAATTAACGTATCTGCTTTTCCGATAAATTATTAATCTCTGTATGTTCCTAATGTAACACAAAATAAATTAGTTTAATTACATCAATTAATGAAAAACTCCGGTGATAAAAAGCTTTTGTCGTTATCTCGTTATCTCGCTCTCAAAATTACATTCATATGGAATTCGTGGTATTGCCCCAGATTGGACAACCTCGTATCTTAAAGATCGAACTCAAAGAGCAGAAATACCGTACTGGCACGAAAGGACATTATTTACTTATCTTTCCAATTCTTTGCCAATTGAGCATGGGGTCCCGCAAGGTTCGATCCTAGGTCCTATCCTCTTTCTGTTATATGTAAGGGATATGGCTTCATTTATTAAAAAATGGAAGAACGGTTCTGTTTGACGATGACACGAATTTTCTTTGCAAAAAAAAAGCAATAAATAGTACAATTTCAGAAGTTTCAAATCGGTTTCGTAATAACAAATTGATAGTTTACAAAGGAAAAACTGTTTCAATGCATTTTTGTATTTCAAATCGAGAATCGCATGCTCCATTGAAAATAAACAATATACAATTAGTTGATGTTAAAGTAACAAAATTTCTAGGTCACTCAATTCAGTCAACCTGAAATGGTATGTACATATAGCAGAATTAAACAATTAAACACCAAATTAAGTTCATTATGATATGCATTCAGAATTCTTTCAAATTCTGTCAGTCTTCATGCAACTCGTTGAGTGTATTTTGCAAATGTACATTATCGCCTGAGATATGGCATAGTATTCTGTGCCAGTTTATCACGTACACGATATTTATGTGTAAGTTAGAAACTCATCTTAATTGGATCTAGATGTGAAAGTATTAAGTGACAAGAGATATGAAAGCAATGGAAAAAGGGATGTTTGTTCTGCTTCTATACGAAATCTTTCTTGGTTTATTTTTGACGTATTTGTGGGCTGCTTCAGCGAAGCGTAAAAAACTTGTTCGTATTAATGGTTAAAACTGAGACATATGTATTTTGATTACTTTTTTATTTAATAATGGTGGATGTAACAAGCTGTTTCACACATCTCTGAATACTGTATGAAACTATACAAACATTTTTCTGTTATGTATAGTTATAATTCTCTATCAATTTCATTATATTCAAATTCATGGCTCATACCATCATACGTTGCCACGATTTGGACAAACCAAATCTATAGTCAAACGCTATTTGTGTTAATTTAATAGAAGGAATAAAGGGGTCGAACTGGATGGCCGAGGTGGCTAAGAGCGAGTACCGACTTTTCTTCTAAGTTGGAGACGCTCCCAAGAAAAGGAAACTCCCATTATTATTTATTTTGCTTCTTGCAAACCACCTTCCTTTTTAAAACAAAAGACTTCGGCGTATGAATAGTCTCTTTCATACTACACTTCCATTCGAAGCCAACAAACAAACAATACCTTCGCTTTGTCATCCTTTCAGAACACTTACACACTGTTGCAACGTTAACCTGACAATCAATTCACGGGTTTTAATCCACTTATTCACAAAAAACACCTCTTTTGGCACTACGTGTAAGAATCATATAAAATCAAAATAAATCTACAAAAATACCGCTATACAACTTTTCCTTCAGCTGACAGAATAGTAATGACCCTCCTACCAGGTACTAGAACATGAAATGATGTAACGAAAGAATTAACCAAACGAAGAATTCAAATTATTTCAGTAGCTTAATTTTCATAATTTATGTAGATAGCCCTCACCTTGCTTATAATAATAATAATAATAATAATAATAATAATAATAATAATAATAATAATTATTATTATTATTATTATTATCATTACACACATTGCTCATTACACCTGCCATTGAAAGATACCCCTCAAAGCCCCTAACTATCTCTCGTTCCCTCCATTGTGGATTTCCCCTCGCCTGAGCGACGTGAAGTACCGATTAAAGGACTACCTTAAGTTGTACAGCGTACCCTACTTCAGTCGAAATGTTTGCTCTTTCGTAACTATTCAATAACGACACATTGTTCGTGAAACATAACATACTCATGCAATGTTGCAATGTATTCACAATTCGGGTTGTTTTGAGCATTCAACTGAACTCCCATAGCAGCATCTGAAATTATAAGATGATTATTATGCAGGTTGAAGATCGATGAAGGAATAATTTTCCAGTTTCCACACTGAACTTACCACATATTACATCCAGCGTGTACAGAGTAAGGTGATTGAAAATGTCAAATTCAGAACCATCAACTTCATTCTTCCATTTATTGATTAAGATATTTGCATTGGAATTGAATGAATCCATAAAACCGTCCAGAATTTTGAAATGGAAAGCTGGAGTAATTATTTTCCTTCGGGATTTCCACTTGCTACCTAGTTTTGATAAAAAAATTGTTGTATAGAACTTGAAGGCTCTTACAAATATTATATAAAAATATAATTTTTTATAATCCAATGACTATTATTATTTAAAACATATTTAACTTATGCCGGTTGTAACTTCTCTGAAATCGGGTCGTACCTGATATCTCAGAGGTACTTACACAGAATTTGAGCTGTGCCCAATAATGCAGTATTTCACATTTGGTATGCTGTGCCCTAACAAGGTCTAAAGTGTTTCGTGGGTTTCTGGTTACAACCCTTAGAGCTTAAATTACCTCTGGGACAACTGTAATCCTACGTTTATAGATTCCCTCCAGCTCTACCCGGAGATTACGATATTTCGTTGTTTTTTTGTATCTCGGTACACCCGCTGGGATGGCCTTGTCCCCCGTACCTACCTACTTCTGTTTAACGACGGTGAAATCTGGCACGGTATGATTGGATCGGACCTTCAAATCACATAGTATTTTCTTATTGAGATTTTCGACCAGCATCTCCGGTTTATACGTCCACCATTCTTTTTTAGAGTACCTACTTTTATACTCTTTAACCTGCTAATATCTGTTCGAATGTCGATAATCTTCCTCTCCAGACGAAACTTTCACGATAGGTGTCGACTGATGGCCGTGTTTTTGGTAAGTTCCTCAGAATGCGTGAGCTGTATTATATGAGTGTTTATTGCTTCCAAATCCTGTTTGAATCTTGACTGTAGCAATGTTATTCAGGAGCCCTTTACACTATCTTTATTACTGGTAGGCAACACCTTTCTTCTTCTTGCAGCATATGGTGTCTTCTTTTCATTTTATCGTATATGTAAGTATATACGAGTAAGGATTAATAAACATTGTGTAAAGAAAGTTACATGATGCTGCAGCAAAAAAGGAACGACAGTAAAACGCGTAATGTGGTGCTCGGATACCGAAAAAGTGAAAATTCCTTCTTCTAACATGCAGTGTAGTCAGAATCCATGATTTGTGGGTCCTTGATACCGAAAAATGTGTTTACATTCCGTAAAATGTGTTACAAAATGTGTCCGCCGTCACTGCCCGTCCGTCGTGTGAACAACTCTAGCGCGTTCACTATTCGTAAGAATGTTGCCAATATGAGAAGTCTCCTATATTTCTAAAATGGCTGGAGATCCTGCGAATTTGAAACTAATTCTTTGAATTTTGAGTGCTCTTTACATGATACCCCAGGAATATTTTCAAAGTTTTCTAGAAAAAAATGGCATATTTTTCTTCAAAATTTAATTGAAAGAATAGAAGTGAATTACCTTTAGAAAGATGGCATATGTCCAACTTTCATGTTAACCTTGAATATTCGAAAACCGGGAGCGGTAGCTCAGTGCATCAACTGATGTCATTGCAGCGCCTCTGAACTGGGAGGTAATATGTTCGAGTCCTGACGGCGGCAGGATTTTCGACACTAGCTTTACAGCTAGGTCGAATTCAGTCGCTGTCATATGTTATGGGAATGTAATGCTGTCAATTTCTTGATTCAACAAGTTTGGATATTAACAATGCCTGTAGAATTCCAGTTCCTCGTGGTTTTAATTGCTCGTTTAAGGTTCTCTAAGAATTTCTGAACATAGCCAAACGTTTTCACACGTGCACAAAAGTAGCCCAAATGAGTGAACCTAGGGAATACAGGATCTACCTTCTTAAATTCCTGTCCTAAAGTCTCGATAACTTTTTGTGCGGGAGATAGATACATCATTACCTTTTTGTTTTGGAGTCAAATTGCGTAAGAATCTATTACTGCCTCAAACATACGATTTTGTTCAGGGAAATCTACTCTACGTTAGTAACCTTTGATTCTTTAAGTCCGTGCACGTATTTTCTGTTTTTCAGCCACCATTTGCCTCGCGTCATTTGTTATTTGATAGTTTTGTTCAAAATGGAGTATTCTTAGTTGCGCTTTAGAGGTATACGTTGGTATAAAAGTTACCTCCGTTAGAGTAAAGGAACAATCACAAAAACGACCAACCTGCCTACGCAGGATTCGAACCTGCAGCCTCCTCGGCGCATACGACGGCTGCCGCAACCACCTGCGCCACGAAGCCGACTTTATTGTTGTTGTTGTTATTGTTATTATTATTTCATATTTCAAAATTTCACGCTCTTCCGGAGTTTTCAAGTATTACTCAAGGACAGAACGTCAACACATATGGTGAGACAGATGGTGAGAAGTTCTTGCTCCAGTGCACTCAGGTTCCGCTTCAATGATTTAGGGAGAGAACCTTGCGCACAATGTTGGTGGTTGCCAGCAACACGGCCTTCTGCATGGTTCTGAGGTGCCACTCATTTAGATGGAGTTTTTCTTTCACAATCCTCCAATCTTCAGCCACAAGCCCATTAGTTGAAATAACCACGGGTACAATATCTACCTCTATTAGTTTGTACAAGTTTTTCAGCTGAACTGAGAGTGGCTGATATTTTCTCCTCTTTTCTGCAATAGTTGTCAGCAGATTATGATCCAGTGGGACTGCGATATCAATTATTATTGCCCTACGAGTAGTTTTCTCGAATACGACAATATCAGGCTTATTTGCTTCCACTGTTCTGTCTGTAACAATGGGAGTATCCCACAAGATTTTTGTTCTCTCATTAGACAAAACTTGTTCAGGTAGATATTTGTAGTATGGCAGGCTTTCCTTTATCAGGTCCGATCATTTAGCAAGAGCTTGGTGGATGATTTTGGCTACATTATTATGACGTTGTAAATAATCTGTTTGTGCCAACTGAGAGCATCCACTGCAGATATGTTGGATAGATTCGGTGGCCTTTACACAGGCGACACTTGTCACTGATGTTCTCTTTCATAATATATCGCCTGTAGTTATTAGTGGCTACTACCTGATCTTGAATGGCCAGTACAAATCCTTCCGTCTCGCCAAAAAGCCCAGCTGTTCTCAGCCATTCAGTCGATCTCTTCACATCTATGGAGTTACTTTGAAGAGCAGTAGCAAACCTGCCATGGAGTTCCTTTGATCTCCACTGCTCAATTCGGTCCACAGGTTTCGGAACTCTTGGATTGTGATCTTCCTGGAGCAGCTTAAGAGGTGTATAGCCGTGATCTTGTGCACAAATGGCCGTCATGGATTTGTTGTTGGTGAAATAATTTCTGAGCTGTTTTTCTTGCTGGCGGCACATAACTTCAAGACTTAACAGTCCACGGCCCCCATGATGTCTTGAAAGATACAGCCTTTTGGTGGAACTTCGAGGATGATGCATCCGATATTTTGATAGAAGTGTTCTGACTTTTCTATCGAAAGCTTGCAAAGATGTCTCAGACCACTTGACAACTCCAAATGTATGTGATGCTGCTGAAAGAGCCCAGGTGTTAATTCCTGTAAATTTGTTTCTTGAATTAATACAGGACTTGCAGATTTTCGTCACACGAGAGAGAACCTTTCTTTCCACTTGTTTCCTTATTTTTTCATCTGCAGTTCCTAGGAGCTGCTGGAGGCCCAGATACTTATATTCATCGCCACTGAAGAGTTCTTGAATTCTCAAATCTTCCATCAAATGAGGTTCATTCTCTGTATTCTGGACGCTACCTCTCTTCACGTGAACAACTGCGCACTTCTCCAAACCAAGATCCATACAAACAGAGCTGCTGAAGCTTTCTACTAGTGTCAGCACGCTGCCAAGTTGTTCTGACCCTTTAGCATAGAACTTGAAATCATCCATATATAATTGGTGGGAAATGATCTTCTTGGGGTTCTTCAAAGCATACCCATAGCCGGAAGAATTCAACACCCTACTCAAAGGGTTCAATGCTAGGCAAAACCAGAGCGGACTTAGGCTATCTCCCTGAAAAATGCCTCTACAAACTTTTAAAGTATCTGTCTGGTAACTGAATTTCCCTCGCATTACAAGCAGTGTTGTTCGCCAGCTGTTCATACACGTTGTAAGAAATGTAATGATAGAGGGATGAACCTTGTAGAGTTGAAGGGTTCGCTGCAACCAAGAATGCGGAATAGAATCGAATGCCTTTCGGAAATCAATCCAGCCCACTGACAAATTATGCGCTTTCTTTTTTACATGCTTGGATACAATATTATCTATTATTAATAATTCTTTGCATCCTCGAGATCCTTTCCTACAACCAACCTGTTCTAGCAAAAGCAGCTCATTTTCTTTCAGATGCTCGTCGAGTTTGGTGGCAATAATGGAGGTGAGAACTTTATAAATTGTGGGTAGACATGTAATAGGTCTATAATTCTCGGGGCAAGACGCATTTCCTCCTTTCGGTAACATAAATGTCACACCCATGGTACAAAATTCTGGCAGCACAGATGTTCCTTGCAAAATATTTTGAAATTGACTCGCCAATATATCATGAGTGCACGTCAGATATTTCCACCAAAAATTATGGATTCCATCTACTCCTGGAGCTTTCCAATTGTGAGTTCTCTTTATAGATCTTTTTACATCCTCTGTTGAAATCACAACTCCATTCATTTCTGCGATATTATGACACGCTTCTTCTTCCTGTCGTATCCAGTATGCTTCATCAAAATGTTGCTTTGGAGTGGACCAGATCTGAGACCAGAAGTCCGTCATGGCAGAAGCACTTGGGGGGTTTATGTCATTGTCGTTGGCACCTCTCGACTCTAGGTATCTATAAAAGCCTTTTTGGTTGTTAGAGAAGAGGGGATTTTCTTTCTTGCGTCGCGCTGCTTCATTATACCTTCTTATTCTCGCCCCTAGAGCTGCTATTCTTTGTCTTAATCTCTCATCTTCAACCTTGAGTTTACTTTCCAGGTCTTTATGTGTTATTTTTATCCCCAGTCTTCTGAGAATTGAGCGAATAGTTGCGCGAACCATCTTTGAAATTCCTCCTTTGTCTCTGAAATACTCAGCAATATGCGAGGTATCTCGTCTAGCTTGGGCAATTTGATTTTCAATTTTCTTTAACCATGCCGGTGGATTTTGTCTTTCATAAGGTTTCTTAGAAAGAGAAGTGCCATTTCCCACCCGTACTTTGTAACCTAGGTGTTGACAGGTAGCAATTGCAGCACAGTGAACCAGTCCGGCTACATCTTCAAGAGAAGTAGCTTCTGAGATGTTTGGGGCAATAATTTGGTTCATTTTGCCAACAACTTCATAGACATTAGCGCTGCATTTCAGTTTTGGTATTTTTGGTCTTAGATCTAATGATATTCCTTGGTAGTGAAGCTTTGTTGCCTCATAAATATCTTGAAGGGATTTGTCCACCATTTCATATTCGAGCTGGGGGATGAAAACCACAGCGTGCTGTTCGTTCTCATGTACTGTTTGTTCATTTTCATTAACTTGCTGCTCCAGGGCTACCTCATTTGTTAGTTCTAGTCTCACTTCCGTCTTGAGAAGATTTAATTCTGCATCTGAGAAAACTTTTCTTCTCCTGATTGAGTTCAGTTGGCTACACACACGCTGCTCATTTAGAGCGCTTTCCGGATATATCTTTCTCCATTCGGTTAGGAGCCTTCTCCTGAAGCCCTCACATTCCGTCTCGCCTTTTGTGCTTCTGTAGTATGCACGCATGACAGACATGTTTAATTCTCTTGTCCATTGCATGCGTTGGCTTGGATTCCCTGAAGCAGTGGGGGATCCCCTTGGGTTCCCCAAACTTCTACCAGGTGCGGCATCTTGCGACGCGATATCGAGATTTGCGGTAGCCCTAGGTGGGGCGGCGCCGCGCCTCCTTAGTTGTTGCGGAGGTTCACCGCTTTCCACCAGCACAGGTAACATATTTCTCACAGCTGCCCCGGTGCTAGAAACAGCTGCGCGGCCTTGCGAGGGCCGGTCGCCAGCGTGACTTTTCCTTAAAGCACTACTCATAATTCTTCTCTGGGGGGCCCAGTACTGGATAACTGACGAAGAGGATCTGCTAACCAGGTCAATTTTTTTGGAGGGATCTGACAACCCTCTGAATATGAAGAACTCGTACGCCTTCTTCGCCGTTGAGATTCGATCTTCTTCCGCCGTCGAAGCCGTTGGTCCTCTTCACCTGTACCCTAGGCAGGGGCCCTTGCTAGGTACTGACAGCCGGAGCCAGCTGAGCCTAGGTTTTTTATAGAGGTATGCTCCTCTGAAGGGTCCTCCGCGCCAGAAACCGTTGAAATCCAGGGATTCTCTTCCGCTTCCTGGCCCGTTAGTCTTCACAGAGGTCCGTTAGCATCCATAGAATCATCATTGCTATGGAAGGTCCCGGGGGGCACGGAGGGGACGTGGACTTGACTTGCCCCCCTTATTATTATTATTATTATTATTATTATTATTATTATTATTATTATTATTATTATTATTATTATTATTATTATTATTATTATTATTATTATTATAAGAAAATGGTGTTGGTCGCATGTTCGTTGAATGCCTGATTTTCTGAAAATGTAAACAATTTTTTTTTATTCAGCGTTTCCTAAAACTACAATAGTGAAGATACAATTTTTTCTTAATGAAATGTGTTCATGAAAAACGGATCTAATGAGGTCATGAAGAATGTTCTGAAAATGAGTATTTTTGTGTAATTTGCCGACAAAAATCAACGCCCGCTCCAAATTTACTGCTTTTCATGAACGTAATTCCAGCCAGTTGGATGCTTCATAAGTTAAAATCTATATCTATACTAATATATAAAGACAGAAGTGCGTTGTCTTCCAGCGCGGTAATCTCTGAATCTACTGAACCAATGCCGATGAAACTTTTGTGCTAGCATCCTTTAAAGGCCTGGAGTACTATAGTCTATGATTTATAAACATAAACAATAATATATTTTCAAAATAATGACTTTTCTGGACATTTTTCGCCTAGCTTTACATCGCAGATTCAAGAGTGCATCAATGTCAATAGTTTAGCTGCGCGCCACCAGAGGATGACGTCTGAGATCTACTACTGATTTCATCAATGTCCAGAATTATTACGAAATTCATTGGAGTTTGAATAAGGTTATGTAATGTCCCTGTGTGAACATTTGAAAGAAAGCCGTAACTGAAGTGATAAAGAATGTAAATGTTCATGCATTGCTCTTTATTCGTGTTATATACAAAGTGGCAAGAAATCATTGTGAGTTTGAAAGTGTTTAATAATTGAGGTAGGTTGAGAGAATAAAAAGTACAATAATATACAGTACAGAATATACAGTAATGTACAATGTACAATATACACATATCGTATACAATCTAAACAACGTCTTATTTTACAGAAATTAGTGACAACTTAATTGTTTGACTAAACGAGTGTCACAATTGTCAAAACAGATTACAAATGCCAAGAGATGGGCAGTCTACTAAAATTTTGAATCGGTTACTCAGAGGGAAGATCGACTTGCTGAAGTACTCATTCGCCCCATTGAAAATAATACTGCAAGAAGGGGAGAAATGTGAATAATTCTCTAAGTAGTAGGGCAGCTGTTCATTAGGACTCTCAATTTGACTATTTACACAGTTCTTAGGTTCAAAATGATAAAATGGAAAATGTGTATATGTTTTCACTCCATCCAGTAAATATTTTTCTTCAATATTTGAACAGTGGTGTGTAATTTAGGAATGATCATTTACATATTAAGATTAATCTGTACAGTTGTTTGTCATATTAATTGCAGTTGTACGTTTTTCTTGTGTATGTGAAGAAGTTTAGTGCAGTGGTTGGTAATTAAGCAATGATCATTACAATATTAAGACTAATATGTGCAGTTGTTTTGCATGTCACTTGCTCCTAATGAATGAATTCATATATATTTTTCAATAAATAATTGTAAAAAATTAATTTATCTAAAAATATTTTGCCTAAGCAAATAAAAAAATTTGGGACTTCTTTGTTTCTGTTATTCAGCTCTCCTCTACCAATTGGAAAAATGGAAAGTAATTTATGTTTTTGTAAACCCAGTAAAATTTTTTCTTCAATATGTGATGGATTTCTGTGCAGTGGTATGTAATTTAGGAATGATCATTTACATATTAAGACTAATCTGTAAAGTTATCTTGCATATAAATTGCTCCCAATGAATGAGTTTTCAAAACTTTTCAAATGAATGAGTTTTCAAACAAAAAATTTTTCAAAACTAAAATAAGCAAAAATTAATTTGTCTAAAAATACTTTTGTCTAAGCAAATAATAGTTGGGAGTCCTTGGTTTCTATTATTCATATTTTAGGATCCATAATCTCTATCACTTGAGATAAAATAATGATGCTAATATTGTTTTGTTATGTGGCTCAGTGCATTGTCAATTTATTATTTACAGATAATGTAATGTTGGTGGATCATTAGTTTTCTATTGTATCAGTCGTATGATGAATTGATTTACCTGAACAAATAAGTTTTATACTACGTGTTACTATCACACAGGACATTAAACATATATATTTTTGTCATCTTTAGAATTATAAAAACTGGTAATTATGTTTCAGAATATATACAAGTATTTTCATTTATTTTTATGATTATGAATCATCAATTACGTTATGACATCTAAAACTATTACTCCGGATCTACCTACTACTGTACCCGTGCATGAACTTGGGCATGTTATACTCAGCTTAAAACAGTAAGTGTCTTCAAGGTCATGAGTTGACAGATCAATTTCAAAACTTTTTTTATGAATGCAATAGAAGAAAAAATATAAAAATAGGGTAAGTTTTAGGTGACAATTTATTGATAGTGTAATATTATATAAAACTCCACAAAAATTATACATGTGAGTTTACAAGTATTTTATTTTGTAGTTTAGATTTGTTTATTGCTTTTAGTTATAAAGTGAATGTTTAGAAGCTGGAACTTCAAATAAGAAAAATGTCATTATTTGTGGAAAAGTGAGCGAGGTAATCTGGAAATTTCCAAATGGGGTTAAGAGAAGACAGCTATCGTGGCGTGGCCGGGCAGAGCATGGCAGGGAGTAGGGCGGAGAAGGGATACAATGGAAGATATAGAGATAGGTCCCGCCGCAGGGCATGAAAAGATTGAATTCCTCATCCTGTATAATAATTTACTGTAATAAATGCCCGAGCAACGCCGGGTACTTCAGCTAGTATATATATATATATATATATATATATATATATATATATATATATATATATATATATATATATATCCGTTTATATAATACGGAGTTGATCTACAGCTGTCGCCGTGTCTCCGCTCTCAGTCTCCATGCCTCCCTATTTGATCTTCCTGCATTTCTCTTGTCATAGCCTTTCGCCCCTGCTGCCATACAAGTCTGGGTCTTCCTCTCTTCTGTCTTTCTGTCGGTACCCATTGCAGGACTCGTTTTGGCCATTTTTCGTCTGTCATTCGCATAACGTGACCATACCAAACGATTTGTTTTTTCTCTATTTCGTCAAGGATAGATATCTTCACATCCATTTTCTTTCTTATTTCTTCGTTCCTGATTCTGTCACGTCTGCTGTAACAGCAACTTCGACACCAGTAGTTCATTTCAACGGCCAACAGCTTCTCTCTTGTTCTTTTATCAACTACCCAAACTTCTGAACCGTGCGTTGTAACACTCTTAACTAGTGTGGAGAAAAGACGTCTTTTAGTAGTGTTAGTGATGGTTTTGTTCCATAACACAGCGTTTATACTTCGTGTCACGTTTCTCCCCAAGCTTATTTGTCTTTCAATTTCTTCTTGGCTATTACCCTTTTTGTTAAAGAGTGCACCCAAATATTTATATTTGTTTACTCCTTTCATTTTCCCCCCATTTTCCAGAAGATCTTCAATGTCATTGTTACCAACTGCCAGGTATTCAGATTTGTTCATGTTGATAGTAAGTCCTGTAAGTAAAGTTAAAGGTAAGTTTAAAAAATGTTCATTGAGTTTACGAATCATGAAACTCAAATCGTCCGCATCTTCTGCAATTACTACCTGGTCATCTGCAAAATATAATGTATATAATTTATCCTCCCCGATTGTCATTCCCATTATTCTGCATTGTTTCTCCCACTGCTGTAAAATTTGATGAAGATAGATTTTAAACAGTGTTGGGGAAAGACAGAAGCCCTGACGAAGACCTTTACTGACCGGGAATGGATCTGAAAGCCTACTGTAGATCTTAATCTGAGAGGTGTTGTTCTTATATAGATTCTGTGTGGCTCCAATTAAATTCTCATTGATTTTAAGTCCCTTCATTTCTTCCCATACTCTAGCAACTGGTACATTGTCATACGCCTTCTGAAGATCAATGAAACCCAGATGAACTTCCCTACCTCTCCTTGTTCTCTTTTCTATAAGCTGTTTTAATGTAAATATATTGTCTATGACCGATCTACCGGCAGTAAAACCACATTGTTCCTCTCCGATTTTACCTTTTATCTCTTCTTCTATTTTATTTCGGATTATTTTACTATACAGTCTACCTATAGATCCAATAACTGCTATTCCTCTGTAGTTCGTTTCGTTGTCTCTAGATCCTTTCTTATGGATCGGTGTTAGGTAAGATGTTCGCCACTCCTGAGGAGGATCTTCTCCATTCATGCACCTTGAAAACATGTGTTTGAGCATTTGGTGCAGTTTATAGGGACCGTATTTCAGTAGTTCTGCCGGAATATCTCCTGGTCCAGATGACTTATTAGATTTCATGGTCTTAAGCGCTTTTTCTAAATCTTCAATTGTCAGATCTACCCTTTGCTCAAATTTCACTTCCTTGTTTGACTGGAAGTTTCTGTTTTCTAGCAGCAGTCTTCCAAAGTACTCTTTCCATTTATTGATGCTGATGTTTGATAATGCAATATTGTTTTTGTCATTTCTTTTAATAGATTTAATTAATTTCCAGGCTTCTGAACTCTGTGCTCCTCCTATGAATTGTTCTATATAATCGCATTTATCCAGCCACAATTTATTCTTCCTTGATAACACGTCTTGTTTGACTTCTCTACTTATTGTTTTGTACTGTAAACTAGTTTCATTTTTCTTGTCACTAAGCCATTTTAAATACAGCTCTCTTTTCCTTTTAATCTTTTCTTCTAGACTTGTGTCCCACCAGTAGTGTTTCGGTTTTAATTTACAAGTACCTAAAGCCTCCTCTGCGGCTTGGTGAATGCATTCTTTTATGTGTTCATATTCTTTTTCTATTGGCCTGTGCTTTACCAATAGTTTAACTTCAAGTCTTTTTCTGTAAAGATATGCTGTACTTTCATCGAAGAGACTGCTTAATTTGTATTTGGTAGGTTTCATGACAAATCCATCTTTATCTTCGTTATCCGCGCTATTTGAAGTAAATGGTATGTATATTTTAGCAATTACCAAACAATGGTCGCTACATAGGGCTCCTCGTTTCACTCTAGCATCTTGTATTTTGAGTGAAGTTTTTGCTTGGTTATACAGAAGCCTATTATAGATTTTAGTTTTTTTGGATGTTGGTACCAGGTGTACTTGTGAATATCCTTATGTTGGAAGAAAGTGTTATTAATTTTCATCTCATACTCTTCTCAAATATTAATAAGTCTCTTACCATTGTCATTGCGAGTCTCCTCTCCATATTGACCCACAATGATGTTGTTCTTTTCCCTTCCAACTCTGCCGTTAAAGTCTCCTCCAAATATTATTTCATAGGACTTAGGAATACGGTCTAGAGTTTCTTTGACTATCATTTCAAAATCATATTTCCTAGCTGTTGGGGCATCTTCATTCAAATTATATATTCCTATGACACCTATGTATTTTCCTCTGATTTTTAACACTACTTTAATAAGACGTTCGTTTATACATTCCCAGCTTTTTATACATTTACCGAATCTTTCACCGATGACAATCGAAACTCCGGCTTTAGCATTTTCATGTTTGTTTACGCCACTGTAGAAGTGCACTGTACAACTCGTCACTTGGGGTCTTGACCGTTTTTCAGGGAGAAGGAATATCTTTACTTTAACTTTCGATCAATATGGAGTAGAGTTAAAGCGATTCTTTATGAAGGTAGAGTGTTGTTTATGAGGTTTCCGTGTCTAATCGTGTTTTCTAAAACCAAGACTCTCTTAACTTGGAGTCTGCATCTTTTTCCAGGGAGCAAGATTCTTGTCACTGAAGGTTTGGATCGATATTGAGTAGAGTTAAAGCGAGTCTACATGAAGCTAGTGTCGTAATGAGGATACCTGGATCGACGATCGCGTTTTATAGGAACAAGTCGTAATGTTAATAGGTGCGAAAAGGCATTAGTGACCACGTATACGACAGTCACGTATGCGTCTTTGCTGTTCCCTGTGAAGCAACAGATGATGTTTCTTGCTACACTCCGCGCAGGTTTTAAATGAGCATTGAGTTAGGCTGTGGCATTTAAATACATATCTATCACACGTGGTTTGTCAATAAATTGATGGCACTTTTGTAACGGATGTTGCGAATTACAGAGGAGACAATCATCGGCTTGTTCTGCTACAAAATATCCAGCGTTCGCTTTGTAGGGCACGGGTGTAGATGTTAGTTTTCCTTGGACCTTCTGTCCGCGGCCATGTCCGACAAGTGAGAAGAAGTTATCTCGAAAGAGCTACTCTAAGAAGGTATAAATATCGGCCAGGGATGGGTCACAAAGATTGGCTGAGTGAGTTTCCCAGTCCCTATGAGTGCCGGCGTCTAATTTCGAAACTATCAGGAAAGAGATAATTGAATCCCAATATTGCACAGGTTCTTTTAGTGCTGGAACGTTCCTTTTAAAATGGTCTAACAGCGTAAAAAGGTTTTGAGGGGAGTCCTTGGTATTTATCGAGAAATTAATTAATGCCAAAATGTTATGTTTTCGCAGTCTAGGATTTTCATACCGCCCTTTTAGAATCGCCATAGCCTCATAATAACTGTCAGCTACGTACGGAAAGCCTTCAATGAGTTTAGCTGCATTTCCAGAGAGATACGACTGTAAGAAGCGCCATTTCTCAATGTCCGGTAGAT
Organism: Teleogryllus occipitalis; assembly: GCA_011170035.1. Taxonomy (NCBI): domain Eukaryota; kingdom Metazoa; phylum Arthropoda; class Insecta; order Orthoptera; family Gryllidae; genus Teleogryllus; species Teleogryllus occipitalis. The sequence goes on along the minus strand of BLKR01001915.1, from coordinate 8,231 downwards.
CGCGGCCGCTGTGAATCATGGAATCAAAGAGAGAGTAAAACTGATCCCATTCCGATTCATTTCCAGGAAAAAAAACAAGATCCTGAGCTCCGGCCATGTTGGCCTTCGCGAAAAGTGATTATAGGTACAGGGAGGGGCGTTGCATGGGTGTGCTAGTTGAGCTTGGCTAGCAGGCGGTGCGGGCGTGCTGAGCCTGGCTCCCGGCAACGGCCGTGGCTTGCTCTAGCACTTCACCCGCTGGCATGCCTCAAGGGCCGGGACCCGTGCACTGACCCCCCAACGCCTTCGTTTAACGCCCTAGCTAACAAGGCGAAATACCTGTTGTCAAACTCCTCTTTTTCTGTTCCGGGCTCAACGGCATCGAAACACGCATCTAGCTTACACTGATCTATCGTAAACTTCGCATACGCTTGTTTTAACGACTCGAGCCGGTGGGGGATCTGACTTACGTCATCTCCGGTGTTTAAAAGGTTTTCGAATGCGGTGAGTTTTCCTTTATAGTAGCTGCGAGATTTGCGATACTTTTCTATCTTCTGCAATCTTTGTTCCAGCAAGGGCGCCGCCCGCCGCCTCATCTCCACCCGGCTGGGCACCTTGTTCAGAAGCTGGCATACCGAAAATATTCAAACAGAATCAAAGAATTGCAGAAAACACAAGTCAAAAGTTTGAGATGACAATCGGCTGAAAAAGGAAAAATTAACTAGCTTTAAGTTGAAATACAGGAGAAGACAGTTGAAAAATACAAAAGTTAATACAAATTGAAAAAATGTGGACTAAAATATCCAAAGTCTGCGCCGTGTTCTGTCACGGTCGCCACTTTGTATTTATAAATAAATTAAAATAAATAACAATTACGGTTGCCAGCCACAGATGTGGCAAAATAGTTTTTATTTTTATTTCTTTTGTTAAATCCCCAAACATACGGAGAAGGAAATTCAGGAAAATCAATGTGACACGTGTTCCTAAAGGAAAGAGTCGGGACTCTATCCCTAGGGCGTGAGCCTCCATCAACAAAGAAATTGGAGCTTTTATAACGCTCTACAGGTTCGGGTAATTCACGAGGTAAAGTCAAAGGATAGGTACCTCACTTAAAAGATATACTTTTTAGTCCACAGGATTTCTAAAAATATTATAACATTTATTAACATAGTTCAACAAGATGCAGTTGGAACTGCATGAAACAGCATTACAAAATTACAAGATGATTTTCATCTGAGTCGTGGACTGGAAACATTACCTGAAAATGCATTAGTGAAAAATCACAGAACTATACAGAATTACGATCATTTACGAATTTGTCAGGCGTAAAACAGTCTCTCTAAAAAAAAGATTAACAGTTACACAGATTTACAGTAATTTACAAATGTGTCAGGCCATTGCCGTTCTTCAGAATCGGCAGTACAGAGCTAGATCGTTGTAGTTTGCGTAAAATATTCCACCTTAGGAAATACGACAAATTTGACGATTTATAACAAAAGTGATAAGACACTCAACTGAGATGTCTTCAATAACAAAAGAAAACATATATGCTAAGTTGATACCGCAGTATGGTTCTCTCATTTCATCATTAACGCATATGTAAACATAACAACGGCTTAATTGATTGCAAAGAACAACTTAGAAGTGATTATTTCACTTTTTACCACTTCCTCGAACCTTATCAGTGCGTCTGTTGCGACAAAATATGGCCCTGTGGCCGACGCAACTACCAGCCGGTAGACGAGAAAAGCGTCTCCCACGGGGCCATGGGCAGTCGTACTCGAATAGGTCACTGGCTCATATGCCCAGCACGGACCAGGACGCTGCCAATCAAAATCGGCAATAATATAATAAATATTAGCATATGGTTGGCATCCACAAAACAGATCGGAGCTCAACTTTTACATAAATACACAGCTCGAGGCAGGGCCTCGCCGTACTTCGGACCTACCCATGTGCTACAAAAATATAGCACATAAGGCTTGCAAAACACGCACTGTAAGAGAAACATAGTTAACAATTGCATAAACATTCAATATACAAATTGCAATCCAACAAATTCAATATAAAAAGCCATTGTCATGTATACCAAAAACGGGTCTTAGCCAGAAGCCCACTTGGGCGTAAGTCGAGAGAACCATACCCTTATATAAAATAATAAAACATTTAACGGTACAGAGAGACTGGGCTAAACCACAATTTTGAATATAGAAATGTTCAAAAAGTTTACGAAAGCTTAAAAGAGGTTAGCGTGGCGTACAAGCAACGTAATGAGGGTGCAGAGCCCTTTTTTAGATTTGTATTCAAATAACAAGCTGCTAGAACTATTTCTTGGCTCGCCATGAAATGGAATTTACAAAAATGAGAAGCTCTCAGATGTTAGGTAGCAGTCCAAGAGGTCGGAGGCTGAACTTGTCTTATTAGCAGCTGTCACTTGTCTGATAGCCAATTGAATGTGTTCGTACATCGACTTATCTGGCAGCGAAAGATAGAACTACAACACTGTATGACATTGCCATATATATTTACACATTTTACGTAATATTAAGTTCTTACAGAATATGCATATTGGTTTTACAGTAATGACAAGTTATAAATTATCACTGAGTACTATCAATCAAATCTTATCATGTAAAGTACATAAAACACTGTAAAAGTTTGATTTGAATTTGAGAATTAAATTAAAACAATTAACACTGATAAAACTCAGTGATGAACTATACAAAGGTGCAAGTTGTTATAACAAACTGGTACCATACGTGTGTGCATGACCATGCAATTTAGATTATTTTAAGATGTGTAATTACCTTTACATATACATATTGTGAAATTAACATGTTTACAAATTTTTAAATATTAAGTATTGTTACGACTCTAGGTGGTGAATTAAAAGTCTGGTATTATTTTAACAAATACGTTTCTTAACACAATCGTTGAAAACACTTGATTATTTATTTACACTACACTTTTCGTGGTTATTTATTTATACTGCTCACTTCTCTTACACACTCGCACAGTCCTAAGCACTGGCCACAGTTCACTGCACTGACCACAGTTCGATGCACTGGTCACAGTCCACTGCACTAACCACAGTTCGATGCACTGACCACGGTTCACGTCACTGGCCACAGCACGATGTACTGACCACGGCTCACGTCACTGAGCACAATCACTGCACTGCTATTCGCCGCGATGCACACTTCACAGTTCATCTTCCACTGCGGACTTGAGACTGACTCGCGGTCGCCGGCCGCCGCGTATTTATACTCGGCGAGTACTGTCGAGAACTTTCCGGACCCCATGAACGTTCTGGAATAATCTACTGCAGGAACAGACGGCGCAACCCGCGCGTACAGGCAGCTCGTGGTGGCGCCGGCAGATGACGCAATCCGCGCGTACAGGTAGTTCGTGGTGGTGCCGGCCAGTGACGCAATATTCGTTGCAGTATGATATACCTAGTATTTTAAAGCGATTTAATCACATACAAGCCTGAAAATGGAGAACACATGCATGAACAAATACATAACTTTACTTAAAGTAGGAATTTGATGAACCATTTTTTTCAAGTCTTGAACTATAACCCTGGAAGAGAGTTAAAGCGAGATTTCATTAAGCTAGAGTCTCGTTAATGGGGGTCCCCTTGTCGACGATCGTGATCTACCAGCAAGACTCTCGTCACTTAGTGTCTGTATCATTTGTCAATGAGCAAGAATATCGTCACTTAAGGTTTGGATCAATATAGAGCAGTGTTAAAGCAAATCTTAATGAATCTAAGGTCTCGTTTATGAGGGTAAACGGGTCGACGACCGTGTTTTCTAGGAGGAAGACTCTCATCACTTGGGGTCTAGAAGGTTTTTCAGGAAGCAAGAATTTCGTCACTTAAGGTTTGGATCGATATAGAGCAGTGTTAAAGCAAATCTTAATGAATCTAAGGTCTAGTTAATAAGGGTAAACGGGTCGACGAGTGTGTTTTCTAGGAGGAAGACTCTCATTACTTGGGGTCTAGAAGGTTTTTGAAGAAGAAAGTACTTCGTCACTTATTATTTGGATCGATAAAGAGTAGTGTATAAGCGAATCTTGGTGAATCTAAGGTCTCGTTTATGAGGGTAAACGGGTCGACGACCGTGTTTTCTAGGAGAAAGACTCATTACTTGGGGTCTAGAAGGTTTTTCAGGAAGCACGAATTTCGTCACTTAAGGTTTGGATCGATAAAGAGTAGTGTATAAGCGAATATTAATGAATCTAAGGTCTCGTTAACAAGGGCAAACGCATCGACGAGTGTGTTTTCTAGGAGGAAGACTCTCATTACTTGGGGTCTAGAAGGTTTTTGAAGAAGAAAGTACTTCGTCACTTATTATTTGGATCGATAAAGAGTAGTGTATAAGCGAATCTTGGTGAATCTAAGGTCTCGTTAATAAGAGTAAACGGGTCGACGAGTGTGTTTTCTAGGAGAAAGACTCATTACTTGGGGTCTAGAAGGTTTTTCAGGAAGCACGAATTTCGTCACTTAAGGTTTGGATCGATAAAGAGTAGTGTATAAGCGAATATTAATGAATCTAAGGTCTCGTTAACAAGGGCAAACGCATCGACGAGCGTATTTTCTAGAAATTCTCATTATTTGGGGTCTAGAAGAGTTTTTCTGGAAGCTTTTGAATTTCGTCACTTAAGATTTGGATCGATAAAGGGTAGTGTATAAGCGAATATTAATGAATCTAAGATCTCTCGTTAGCGAGTAAACGGGTCGACAGTGTGTTTTCACCGAGGAGGAAGACTCTCGTGGCCCCCAAGGGTCTAGAAGGTTTTTCAGGAAGCACGAATTTCGTCACTTAAGGTTTGGATCGATAAAGAGTAGTGTATAAGCGAATATTAATGAATCTAAGGTCTCTTTAACAAGGGCAAACGCATCGACGAGTGTGTTTTCTAGGAGGAAGACTCTCATTACTTGGGGTCTAGAAGGTTTTTGAAGAAGAAAGTACTTCGTCACTTATTATTTGGATCGATAAAGAGTAGTGTATAAGCGAATCTTGGTGAATCTAAGGTCTCGTTTATAAGGGTAAACGGGTCGACGACCGTGTTTTCTAGGAGAAAGACTCATTACTTGGGGTCTAGAAGGTTTTTCAGGAAGCACGAATTTCGTCACTTAAGGTTTGGATCGATAAAGAGTAGTGTATAAGCGAATATTAATGAATCTAAGGTCTCGTTAACAAGGGCAAACGCATCGACGAGTGTGTTTTCTAGGAGGAAGACTCTCATTACTTGGGGTCTAGAAGGTTTTTGAAGAAGAAAGTACTTCGTCACTTATTATTTGGATCGATAAAGAGTAGTGTATAAGCGAATCTTGGTGAATGTAAGGTCTCGTTAATAAGAGTAAACGGGTCGACGAGTGTGTTTTCTAGGAGAAAGACTCATTACTTGGGGTCTAGAAGGTTTTTCAGGAAGCACGAATTTCGTCACTTAAGGTTTGGATCGATAAAGAGTAGTGTATAAGCGAATATTAATGAATCTAAGGTCTCGTTAATAAGAGTAAACGGGTCGACGAGTGTGTTTTCTAGGAGGAAGACTCTCATCATACAGGGTCTAGAAGGATTTTCAGGAAGCACAATTTCGTCATAAGGTTTGGATCGATAAAGAGTAGTGTATAAGCGAATATTAATGAATCTAAGGTCTCGTTAACAAGGGCAAACGCATCGACGAGTGTGTTTTCTAGGAGGAAGACTCTCATTACTTGGGGTCTAGAAGGTTTTTGAAGAAGAAAGTACTTCGTCACTTATTATTTGGATCGATAAAGAGTAGTGTATAAGCGAATCTTGGTGAATGTAAGGTCTCGTTAATAAGAGTAAACGGGTCGACGAGTGTGTTTTCTAGGAGAAAGACTCATTACTTGGGGTCTAGAAGGTTTTTCAGGAAGCACGAATTTCGTCACTTAAGGTTTGGATCGATAAAGAGTAGTGTATAAGCGAATATTAATGAATCTAAGGTCTCGTTAACAAGGGCAAACGCATCGACGAGTGTGTTTTCTAGGAGGAAGACTCTCATTACTTGGGGTCTAGAAGGTTTTTGAAGAAGAAAGTACTTCGTCACTTATTATTTGGATCGATAAAGAGTAGTGTATAAGCGAATCTTGGTGAATGTAAGGTCTCGTTAATAAGAGTAAACGGGTCGACGAGTGTGTTTTCTAGGAGAAAGACTCATTACTTGGGGTCTAGAAGGTTTTTCAGGAAGCACGAATTTCGTCACTTAAGGTTTGGATCGATAAAGAGTAGTGTATAAGCGAATATTAATGAATCTAAGGTCTCGTTAACAAGGGCAAACGCATCGACGAGCGTATTTTCTAGGAGGAAGACTCTAATCAGTTAGGGTCTAGAAGGTTTTTTACGAAGCAAAAATTTTGTCATGTTTTACACATGAGTAATAATGTGATAAGAAAAAGTATGTACTGCGACACACGAGAAGCCATCGCCATGATTCATAGAAGACCTGTTAGCTTTAGTATCTACCTTTAAGTGGTATTTGTGTAATAAATAATTTAAGATATCACTGGTTGGTGCATTTTTAACACCTGCACCTTAAAAAAAGTTCTTTATATATATATATATATATATATATATATATATATATATATATATATATATATATATATTGTAACCGTTGTGACGTAAGGGGGGGTGCGCGCGAGCGGCGAAATGGCGTCCGCCGTCCGCGTCGCGGGGCCGTCCGTCGACAAGGTACACTAATTTCTTTTGGAGACCTCCAGGGACGGAAGTCGGGGACCGGGAGGGGCGGAGTTCTTTTCCTGGTTGCCCCCCACGCATTCGAAATGAAAAACCAAAGTACAAGATTTTTGTAAAACAGAAAACAGAACGTCTTTTAATTGGCAATAGCACCTACAAAAGATCACCATCCGTGAACGACGAGAGGCCTCTCTGTCTAACAACACACAAATTGTAACCCATCAAACACAAAAACAAACAAACTTAATTCTATTTACAAAACTCATTACTACAGTTCCGTAGTCGTGGCTCATTGGCCTCTCTCCGCTACCTCAGCACAACAATGTCAAAACAACAAAAAAAAAACTAACAAAATTCAGTCCTATTTACAGAATTCACTACTACAGTTTCGCAGTCGCGGCTCATCCAGTCCTCTCTCCGCGCCCTCAACACAACAATGTCAAACAACCTGTAACCCATAACACGGTATATCCATCGGGTACTTATCGTTGCGGGAACGCTGCCGTGCCGCCTTCCACAGTCCGTCGATCGCCACCGTGTCCTCGGAAAGGCCGTGCGCTAGCAAGCGCTGCCTGGGCGCCGCTCCAACGGACGCCCCATAATGCCCCCACTCGGCGGTTTGCCCCAACTCGCCGGCCGTAACCCTTCAAGAACTCTTCTTCACCTCTCCGTCTGTTCCCTTTTCACTATCTCGCGACACTCTTCGAGACACCTAACTACTGTGCAAGCCCAATGCTCTAACATCCATATTCTCTCTGCCTCCACTTTCCACCGCTTACTACCCGCCGCTCTCCCTGGCAGCGACTTTCCCCCGACACTCCTCGGTGCACTCTCCCGGTGCCCTCCCTCCTACTCCATTCCCCTCCTTTCCCCTCACTGCTTCCCCGCTTTCTTTCACCCCTCACCCCGTCAGTCACCGCCGACAACTCCGCCTGGGGGAGGGGAGGGGCGTGCGAGAACCACGAAACGGCGTCTTCCACAGGCGCGGGGCTTCCAAAGTCATGCGTTCATGAATGTGGGGCCTGCCCACACCTGGGGCTGGCGTCACGTCTCAAAACATTCGTAGAATATTTTCTGCCCGAAAATATTCTTCAATAGAAGGGTTAACGGAACCATTTCTTCGCCAGATTACTCTTCTTTTCTTCACAAATGTAATTTCTTCGTTTGCTTCACAATCAGTAAACTGTTCTACTCCCTTTTCACCATCTTTGCCATCGTTTTCATCATCTTCGTCGCAGATTGTTAATTCTATTTCATCTACTAGATCCGTCTCCTCCACTTCTGCTTCCATGTCAAAAATGTCGTATTCTCCTCTTCTTTTACTTAACGTTTTTTCTTCTAATTCTTCTCTTACCCCATACTCTTCTTCTTCTTCTCCTTCTACTTCTTATTTTTCTTCTTGTACTATCTGCTACTCCATTCCAATCAACATTCCATTCTTACAAATGTTTCTTAGAACACGCCGGATGTTGTGTGGGTGCTTGTGGGTTTGTGGCCGGGCCACGAACGTCACAATATATA